>CM031950.1:3451312-3666312 GCA_018749465.1 Paracanthobrama guichenoti | reverse complement strand
TACAGCTCTCATTAATGTAACAAGGAAGGCATTCTCCAACTTCCCAAACTCTAAAATTATCCTCTCTACCCTGCTACTGCGCTCTGATTTCCACTCAGACACCATCAGGCATATAAATGCAAGAGTATCCAGAGACTGTGCCCTAAAGCCCAACGTATGCCTGGCTCAGCACCCCACTCTGAATCTCAGCAGCCTTTACGACCATGTCCATCTCCACAGAAGGGCAGTCCCCATCTTTGCTAAGACCCTGAAAGACATCACACAGAACCGCAGCTCCAGCGCACCAGAGACCTCATGGACACTCCTCATGGATGCACTAAGTGCATGTCACGTGACTTGGGTGATCGCTCAAGTTGCATGATGGAAAGACAAAGAGAGCCAGTTTTCCCATTTAGCCAGGTAGGCTCAGTGCCTGAGAAAAACGTGTTGTCCCGATTTAGTATCTGTGGTCAGATGATAAGTTGTAAGGCTATATCTGTCAGTGACATTTTCGTAGCTTGTTACGAAATAAACCTTCTCTCTCACCTTAGAAAACTGAACTTTGATGTCCTGTCAGCTGTTATACGGTGCTCGTTGCACACACACTTCAACTGCACACGCAAACGCGGTGGCACGCGCTGTATATCACTTCATATAAGTGCAAGTATGCCGTATGTGTGAGCTGCGAAGGATTTGCATGCAGGTATGATGTTCATTCTGTGTGAGTGAGTGAGTGAGTGAGCGAGCGAGTGAGGCATTTATATAGTGCTTTACTATGTACTACGGTACACCTACCATGTGTGCAGCATCCACAGAACAATGGCACCAGTGCGCTCACCACCACACACCGGCTGTAGGTGGAGAGGAGAGAAAGGGACAGAGTTCAAAGGATAGGGATTTTTAGGAGCCATGATTGATAAGGGTCAATCCCCTTCAGATGACCACAACCAGACTCAACCCAGCTTAGCTTCACTGGGCAACCAGTCTTAGGCTACAGAGTGATTTGGCTGTCGTATTACATGAGGGCGCAAAATGGAGCATTGCCCCTTCAGATCCGATTTGTGCCCACCCTGTTTCAATTTGTCCCTCCTCCACCCCCGAAAACTTGAATGATTTTAAGCCTTTGATGCGTACAATCACACCGGCATGATCAACTGCTGAATTCAAATATGCTTTCACTCTTTACTTCAGAAAGTCATTATGTGCACCCCAATTCAAGTACTTGTGCACTATTCTGTGTGTTCACACTGAAAATTACAAATAGAAAAAGTGAACTTTAAATACCCGGATAATGCACTTATTTAACCCAAAAAAACAAAACAAAGTGTGGAATGTTGGACACTTCATACACTCAACTGTTGCAGCTTTAATTATGTAGCGAAGGGGAGGGGGCTATAAGACAGATGAGTACATAGTGTGTAAGTACATAATGTATAGTGCGTCAATTGGGACACAACTATTGTCACTACAGCAAACTGTATTGTTTATTGAAATAGATGGGTGGAAGGTTTATTAAGGACATCTGGACATTACCATAGTAAATAATTTTCTTGTCAAGTTTAAAAAGGATATTGATTTGAACTGTTCTTTCTGTAATGCATTGGCTGAAACTTTGTTTCATTTATTTTGGCATCTCATGTAAGGAAATTTTGAAAAGATTTGACTATATTTATAATTGATAACATAGACCCCAATTTTTCTTTGTGTTTAGAAAACGTTGTATTAGGTTTTACTAATATTCCTCGAATAAAAGGAAAAAATACTATATTATACATTTAATTTTTGATACATTTTATATACATACAGTAAAACTCAACCTTTTATTTTTGTTCTTGAAAAAGAAATTTAAATATAAATCAAGACTATATATCATTCACATAATAAGACATAAGAATAATATTCTATATGTGAGTCCCTTAATATATTTACATAATGATTATCCTACCACACTGGCTGTATGTTTTTCTATGTGTATGCATTATTGCAGTTCTGGTTTGAAGTTTAATCTAAAAAAAATGACACAAAAACAAAAATGTTTTGTCTAAATGGTCATTTTGGCGAGTGCTTACTAGAATACAGAATGATGGTCGCCATTCAGGTCGCTCCGCAAAGACTGTGCTTTTATTTACTATTTTACTTTCTTTTACTCTGAATTTTTACAAACTTATCAACTGCATTGATCTGCTATGACAGCAAAACTCTTTTGGACATTGTTTACCTCTACACTGGACTGTTTCAGGACACTTTCGCCGATCCTCTGTGGCCATCTGAGATCCTTCGGAACGCGGAGTTGAACAATGGACAGATGAGTCAACGGCGAAGAATCAAGAAACACCGTAGGAAACGCGCGGGGATCCGCAACAGACTGAGGAAAAGGGCATTCAGCCCTCCTCTCCCGAGCATTCTGCTAGCAAATGTTCAATCCTTGGAGAATAAGATGGATGATCTTAGAGCCAGGATAAGTTTTCAATGGGACATGAGAGACTGTAACATCTTTTGTTTGTCTGAAACATGGCTCACGCCCGCGGTCCCGGACACAGCTGTGACGCCATCAGAGAACTTCTCTGTTTTTCGGATGGACAGAACAGCCGAGGCCGGTAAATCCAAAGGCGGTGGAGTATGCTTCATGATCAACAAGAAATGGTGCGATCCCAGGAACATCACCATTCTCTCGCGGTCCTGCTCGCCTCATCTGGAACATTTAACAATCATCTGCCGCCCATTCTATTTGCCGAGGGAGTTTTCTGCGGTCGTCGCGACCGCTGTTTACATTCCACCACAGGCAGACACAGGGCTGGCTTTATCTGGCCTTCATGATGTTGCCAGCGGCGTCATAAACAAACACCCCGACGCGGCGTTCATCGTCGTCATTTTAACAAAGCAAACCTAAAGAAAGTCTTGCCAAACTTTCACCAGCACGTCTCCTGCCCCACACGAGGAGCAAACACGCTGGATCATTGCTACTCTCCATTTAAGAAATCCTATAAAGCGCGGTCACTTCCAGCTTTCGGCAAATCGGATCATGCCGCCATTTTCCTCACACCTGAATACAAACAAAGGCTCGTTCAGGAACCCCCGGTGAGGCGGGAAGTTAAGCGCTGGTCACCCCACTCAGAGACCGCGCTACAGGCAGCTCTGGATGACGCTGACTGGGACATGTTCCGAGCGAGTTTAGCTGACGTAAGCGTTCATGGATGTGGCGCTTTGCTTCATCAACACGCTTACAGAGCAAGCCACGCAAACAATAACAATAACGTCCTTCTCAAATCAGAAACCGTGGGTGGACAATTCAATCCGCGCTGCAGTGAACACACGCACTGCCGCTTACAACGCCGGTCTCCTAACGGGGAATATGACTGAATACAGATCGTCCTGCTATGCTCTCAGATGAGCAGTTAAAGCCGCAAAACTCCATTATAAGGATCGAGTGGAGTCTCATTTCCAACTCAACGACTCCCGGCGCATGTGGCAGGGTCTGAGGTCCATCTGCTCTTTTGGATCTAAATCCTCTGCAGAGGTGAGCGCTGATCCGTCGCTTGTGAATGAGTTAAACTCTTCCTACACGCGCTTTGACTGTAACCGCGGCAACGCGACTCCGCCAATTGGCGCGTCAGAGGAATTACTCAGAGCAGCAACAACCACGTGATCTCTGTCTCGGAGGATGAAGTTCGGAGGGCACCTGCCGCGTGTGGACATCAGGAAAGCTGCCGGGCCGGATGGTATTTCAGGCCGTGTTCTGCAGTCCTGTGCTGATCAGCTCGCCGGGTTGTTTACATCTATCTTTAATGAGTCCCTCACTACATCTGTGGTCCCCACCTCCTTCAAAAAATCCACCATCATCCCTGTCCCTAAGAACAGTAAACCCTCTTGCCTAAATGACTATCGTCCAGTGGCTCTCACATCTATAGTCATGAAGGTCTTTGAGAGACTCATTAAAAACACCATTTGCTCCTTCATTCTGGCACTTTGGACCCTCTTCAGTTTGCCTATCGCCCCAATAGATCGACTGAAGATGCCATCTCTCATGTCCTCCACTCCTCCCTCACTCACATCGACAGCAAAAGTGGGAACTACGTAAGGCTGCTATTTATTGATTAGCTCAGCCTTTAACACCATAGTTCCCATTAAGCTAATCGCCAAACTCCTGGATCTCGGCCTGAATCCTTCTCTCTGCCACTGGATTGAGGACTTCCTCACTGGCAGGCCTCAGGTGGTGAGAGTAGGCCAGTCCACCACCTCCTCCATCACCCTGAGTGTGGGAGCTCCACAGGGCTGTGTCCTGAGTCCCCTGCTCTACTCTCTCTACACACATGACTGTTTGTCCACACACAGCTCCACCTCTATTATCAAATTTGCTGATGATACTGTTGTCCTGGGCCTCATTTCCAACAACAATGAGACGGCATACTTGGACGAGGTGGAGCATCTAACATCATGGTGCCAGGACAACTGTCTCTCTCTGAATGTTGGCAAGACCAAAGAAATGATTGTGGACTTCAGGAAGAGACAGCAACGGACATACTCCCCCCTCATGATCAGCAGGTCATCAGTAGAGAGAGTGAGCAGCTTCAAGTACCTGGGTGTAAACATCTCCGAGGACCTGACCTGGACTGCTCACATTCAGACACAGGTGAAAAAGCCAGGCAAAGACTGTACCACCTGCGCGCCAGCTGAGGAAATTCAGGGTTTCACCAGCTATCCTGAAAACTTTCTATTTAGGGGCGATAGAAAGTGTATTAACTCAGTGCATCACAGCGTGGTATGGGAACAGCACCAGTCATGACTGCAAAGCCCTGCAAAGAGTTGTGCGCTTATCCGAGCGTATCTCAGGGTCAGCTCTCCCGTCTCTGCAGGACGTCTACACCAAATGCAGCAAAGGTAGAGCTACTAAGATCATCAAGGACTCTAATCACCCTGCAAACCCTCATTTCACGCTGCTGCCATGTGGTAAGCGCTTCCAAAGCCTGATGGCCAAAACTGAGAGACTCAGGAGGAGCTTCTTCCCCCAGGCCATCAGACTCCTGAACTCAGTCACTTAACATCACGTGACCATCGATACACTGACATTGCACTGCACTTTCTGCTCTCGTTGTTACTGTGTAACAACCTGTTATAAACCTGTTTGCACATTATACTCTTATACATTTGTTAACCACATATTTATAAGTCTACAGTTTACTCACTGCACAGTCTACTTCAATTATTTTATTCCACTTCTTTATTTTTATTTTTTACTTTTTTCTTTTACTTGACTTGATTATTTATAATTCTACAGATATATATATATATAGTACTTTTTTATTCTATTTCTATTATAATTTCCTCCTTGTGTTTTTAACTGTGAATTTGCACTGTCCATGGAGCGGACCTGTTTACATTTCACTGCCAGTTGTATATTCTGTATATAACTGTGTATGTGACAAATAAAACTCTTGAATCTTGATGAATGTCTATAATTAATGACTAAAATTGAAAAGAAAAAAATCAGTAGCAGTCTTCATTCATAGTAGGCTACTTGGTAAAAAGATGCCATTAAACACATATTTAAAATGATCCATCTTTATGTTGTTTCTACATGAAAATCCATGTTGGTGTGTGTTATTTCAGATGCCCCAGTGCCCAACATCACAGTGTTCAGGCAGAACCAGGACAGAGAGCATGTGATAGTGACGTGTTCATTTGGCAGGAGGTTCACTGAGAGCTCTTTCCAGCTGTCAGTGGAGGGTGAACACAACTACACACTGAAGAACCCACTGTGTTATTCAAATGAAAAGTGTGTGTTTGATGTGAAAGTGAGCACACCTGTTTCCTTCACCTGTGTGCACGAGATTAATTATGTGGTGAACCGTCACAGTGAGATCTACACAGATGAAGAAGGAATATCTTTATTCTACATCTGCTTTTCCTCCTCCATTGCTGTTGGTCTCGTCATCATGACTGTGGCAGTGATCGTGACCACCATCAGGAGCAAAGCTAAAGGTGTGTGTTTCACCAGTTACTCACAATCAGATCAAAATCTATAAATGAAAATAATTAAAGTGCATACACAATGTGCTGAGAGCATCACAAAATGCTTTGTTATGCATTTAATATAATTTCATTATTTCCTTATGCAGGTCAATGAACAGAGTTTCTCTTCCTCAATCTGTTTGCTGATGACAGTAGTGGCATCACGCAATGTCTAGTCAGAGCTCAGTAAAGTTTCCTGCAAGTGTTTCTGTATTAAAATCTCACACCAGTTGTTGGTGTGAAATGCATTCTGATATGCAATGCTTTTAAAGACAAATCTGGCATTCATAAACATGATTACATATAAGTGAAAAATATATATGAATTGTTTAATTCACCTTTTGTATTTTTATTTTATTTGAAATACTTGTTATATGAAATGATATCATATTATATGATTATTTGAAATACAATTTTAGAAAGATTTTACATGATGATGACATTTTTGAACTGTATTTCAGCTTTTTATTTTCTCTGAGTCTTGCCATTTTATTTTCTAATTTCTCATTCCTCATTTGTATGTTTAGATAAAATGTCTCCTAAATGAATGAATGAATAAATGCTTCACTTACTGCCACAGCTTTAATTTCTGTCTACATACAGCAGAAAGCAGTAGCTTATGTTATATTTATTTTATTAAGATCATAAAGATTACTTGCATAAATTACTGAGAATTGTAGATATACAATGAATGATACATTAACTAATACATACAAAAACTAGGTGTCAATGTTTTTTAGGAACTAGGAAATTAATATGACATATTTATATATATATTTATATACACCAATCAGGCATAACATTATGACCAGGTGAAGTGAATAACACTGATCATCTCTTCATCATGGCTCCTGTTAGTGGGTGGGATATATTAGACAGCAAGTGAACATTTTGCCCTCAAAGTTGATGTGTTAGAAGCAGGAAAAATTATGACTGGGTCAGAGCATCTCTAAAACTGCAGCTCTTGTAGGGTGTTCCCGGTCTGCAGTGGTCAGTATCTATCAAAAGTGCTCCAAGGAAGGAACAGTGGTGAACCGGCCACAGGGTCATGGGCGGCCAAGGCTCATTGATGCACGTGGGGAGCGAAGGCTGGCCCGTGTGGTCCGATCAAACAGACGAGCTACTGGAGCTCAAATTGCTCAAGAAGTTAATGCTGGTTCTGATAGAAAGGTGTCAGAATACACAGTGCATCACAGTTTATGTGTATAGGACTGCATAGCCACAGACCAGACCAGTGCCCATGCTGACCCCTGTCCACCACCGAAAGTGCCAACAGTGGACACAAGTGAGCATCAGAACTGGACCACGGAGCAATGGAAGAAGGACATAAAAGTATATTACTGAGTACATACAAAGTAGACTGAACATATACTTTCTTATTTTTAGTTTAAAACAAGTATACCAATAGCACACATGAATAAACTTCTTTTTCATAAGGGAAAGACAATATTGAAAGCCAGTGGTGAGGATTCTGAGACCGCAGACAATGACAACTTTTGTGCTGTCTGTATGGAGCCATTTAGCAACTCAAAGCCAAAGGAAGTGTGTTCCTTTATCGTTAACATTATAGTTATCATCCTTGGTCTGAACAGGCCTTTAAAGTGACAGCGGCCTAATATTACATGCTGTCTGTGTCATTAATGTTAATTAAACAACAAACTGCAGAAAAACTCTGCAGTGTTATTTTACATTTAATTATTACATTTCTGTACCTGAATACTGTTAGATGTACCTGAAAAACATAAAGCACTGTATATTTAATTTGTATCTCTGCTCTAGTTTATTTATCTATACTTGTAATTTTGTATTATTTTCTATGCAGATTCTCTCCCCTACAAAATCAGCCCAATTATTCTAGAATGATTCATTCTTTCCAAACAGAGCTATTCAAGTCGTCTGGTCAAGTTATATCGCAATATATTGCAGAAAAACAAAATATTGCAATGTCATTTTCCCAATATCGTGCAGTTATTTCAATATATTTGCCAAGTCCTTCCTGTTGTGTAAGCGCAGCGTATAAAATGTTTAGGTTCAGAACACACCGTGTCTTTTTCTCTCCATGCATTCTGCAGAAATCTTACTGCTTTTGGGCTCTTCTTTCTTTATGCTCTGATCTTCACAAACTTCATCTGTTAAATACAGTTCTATGGATATTATTACTTAGATATATTTTTAGCTATTACAGTTTTCATATTTACTTTATTTGTTTGTCTTTATAATTTTACATTTTGAAAATATTCCTTATTCAAATCATTTGATCGTCTGTCTGGGTCACACTACACCCAGCATGAACCTGCTTTATATCCTTTTATTGGTCCTTTGGTCAGCTTTCAGTAAGTGCATCACATCTTTTTGCATTTGTAAGGAAAGGTGTCAATAGAATTGTTTCTGTGTGTTTGAGATTCATCTGATTTGACAGCCACCTGATTAGAATTAATACTCAGAATCAAAAATATATTTTTTATTTTTATTTTTTAAATAATTAAATTAAATTAATGTGTGTCTGAACGTGTCTAAATGCAATTACTGTCTATTTCAGTACATTACAATTATATTTCCATAAAGAATGTGGTATTTTTTGTGAAGCTGGGCTGTATTTTCCGTATGTCATCATCTAAACTCATCACAGCTCTGTGGACCAGCACTAGTAGTATAGCTAGCCTTCCGCTGAATCTGAAATTTTCCATTGGATCATAACTTTGACTGACGTTGGTCATCAGCCAATCAAATGTTGATGTATAGTGACAGAACGCCAGAAAGGCCCAGCAATGTGTTGGCGCTACCCCTCGCTGCATCCTGATGTCAAGCCAGTGACGTTAGCTGACAAGCGGTGTTTCTTTTCATATCAGATGAATCTCAAACACACAGAAACAATTCTATTCTATTCTAAATACTATATATATATATATATATATATATATAGGTCAATGACAAGACATGCATATTTTTTGTCCAAGTTCATTATTTCCTTTTAAAATAATTTGATAAATATAACATTTATTCTACAAAACCTATTTAGTTTGAATTCAATACATTATTATTTTATATATTATTTTATATATATATATATATATATATATATATATATATATATATATATATATATATATATATATATATATATATAGTATTTTTTATTCTATTTCTATTGTAATTTCCTCTTGTGTTTTTAACTGTGAATTTGCACTGTCCATGGAGCGGACCTGTTTACATTTCACTGCCAGTTGTATATTCTGTATATAACTGTGTATGTGACAAATAAAACTCTTGAATCTTGAATGTGCAATAGATTCACACATGCACTGGAAGAATGTACACACTCTTTTCTTTCCTTGCTAGACAATACACAAAGGTCATGAAGTATGTGTAATTTAATGCACATAATTTATGTTGAGCCATTTGTATTGAGATATAGCAATCACTTAAATCTCAAGAAAGAAAATTGCAAGAGGTTTAAGAAAGTCTTTTGCACCACAGACACATTCCCATTTTTTACATTATGAAGCAGCGTCTAGATAGCGTCAGAGAATCACATTTATTACGTTACATTTAATTAGTAACCTATAGGTTTTTCTCAATTTGAACTCATAATGGAATGTGCTGCCTATTACAGTGTCTGATATCATTTTTCTTGTAATCAGGTAGTACCAGCTTCTTCCTTATCTACAACAAGGACCACAACAAATGTGTGTATGCCGCAAGTGCTACTGTAGTGTTGACTGCGCCATGCGACGCATCTTTCACAGCTCAACGTTTCCGATGGATTTCCTCTTCACGAATCATCAGTCTTGCTTTTAGTCTTTGCTTGGGGGCCGAGAAGATTGAAGAAAGGGTCAAAGTTATCCTTCTGCCCTGCAATGAATCTGACCCTGGACAAACCTGGGAATGTAAAGATAAGACCTTGTTTGGCTTGAAGGGACATCCGCTGCACCTGAATTATGGAGATTATGATGAGCCAAATATGATGTTGTATAAAGAAACAGGTGTTTGGAGTCACTGGATAATTTATGGGACTGACGAAAATTTGTGTTCTTGTGGATATCAAGGTACAACCAAAAGTCCACCTAACAGCCATTAAAACTTTTATAATGGCTACAAAAATGTTAAATTCACATCCAATATGCTTATTAAGAATGTCCCTGTATGTTGTTACATTTGTTTAACTAGGTGAAAGAATTCTGTTAGTCATTCCTTAGTCACTTAAGTTTTTCAAACTATCAAATCCTTAAACTATTTTAAATTATAGTTATACCTCTATATTTCATTTCTTTATGTTCTGCAGAAAAGGCTAGTGATACAGATGGGAAACCATGCCATTTCCCTTTTAAGTTTGGTGGCCAGTGGTATGCTGATTGCACTGTGGATGGCAGGGATGATGGTCAGCTGTGGTGTGCCACAGTAAAAGATTACGACACGGATGAACAGTGGGGTTTCTGCCACCCAATAAGTAAGACAACAATACTACTAACTATTCACTACAGAAACATCGCTATTTATTACTTAATGAGCATCATTATAGGCACTTTGTATATAGCAGTCGTTTTCAACCAACCTCAACCTCCAACCTCAAGATAACATAAAATGATTTGAAATAAGATAAAACAAACATATATAATATTTATTTTTTATAAAGTTAGCTGAAAACAATGTGGTGGATATTTTGTGGTGCTGTAAGGCTAAATTAAAATCTGTTTTGAATGTTGCCTTAATTGTTTTGACAGCATTGAATTTAGTTTAGAGAAATGTGTTGCAGTTGGGGAAAAATATTCTACATAGCAGGGAATAAATTGGCCTAATGACTTCAAATTAGTGATGAAATAAAGGGTCAAGCACTGAAAGTGTGAAGCGCCTATTTTAGCCATTACAATATGGATTTAATTTTTTCCCATCAGGTCCTGTCAGTGGTATGGCAAACACAGCCATGTTTAGTCAAACACAGTGTGTTTAGTCATTAGAAAATGTATCTCTTTGGAATTCACTTGCATAAAAATAAAATTGTCTTTACTTTGAGTTAATGTTTTACTGTTTTGTCACTACAGTTTACATTTACTTTTAACAGTGAGTTGTGGAGCATATACACAAGATTGTCTCTCACTATTAACTGTAAGTGAGTGAGTGTGAGAGTGAATGAGTGAGTGAGTGAGTGAGTGTGTGAGTGAGTGTGGTGGTGAGTGAGGGTGGTGAGTGAGTGAGTGGTGGTGGTGGAGGAGTGAGTGTGTGTGAGTGAGTGTGTGTGAGTGAGTGAGTGGTGGAGGTGGTGAGTGAGTGAGTGTGTGAGTGAGTGTGTGGTGGTGAGGAGGTGGTGAGTGAGTGTGGTGAGTGGAGTGAGTGAGTGGTGAGTGAGTGAGTGAGTGAGTGGTGTGTGGTGAGTGAGTGGTGAGTGAGTGAGTGGTGAGAGTGAGTGAGTGGTGTGAGGTGTGGTGGTGAGGTGTGAGTGAGTGAGTGGTGGTGGTGGAGTGGAGTGTGGTGAGGTGAGTGAGGTGGTGGTGGTGGAGTGAGTGGTGGTGAGTGAGTGAGTGAGTGGTGGTGAGTGGTGAGTGAGTGTGGTGGAGTGAGGAGTGAGTGAGTGGTGGTGAGTGAGGTGAGTGTGAGTGAGTGTGGTGGTGTGTGTGGTGAGTGGTGGTGAGTGAGTGAGGTGGTGGTGGTGAGTGGTGGAGGAGGTGAGTGAGTGGTGGTGGTGGTGGTGGTGTGGTGGTGAGTGGTGAGTGAGTGAGTGAGTGGTGGTGAGTGTGAGTGAGTGGTGGTGGAGTGAGGTGAGTGTGTGAGTGAGTGAGGAGTGTGGTGAGTGAGTGAGGTGAGTGAGTGGTGAGTGAGTGGTGTGAGTGAGTGGTGGTGGTGGTGGTGGTGTGGTGAGTGAGTGGTGAGTGAGTGAGTGGTGGTGAGTGAGTGGTGGTGAGTGAGTGAGTGTGAGTGGTGAGTGAGTGGTGAGTGGTGAGTGAGTGGAGTGAGTGAGTGAGGTGTGTGGTGAGTGTGTGTGTGTGGTGTGTGGTGGAGGAGTGAGTGAGTGAGGGTGTGGTGGTGGTGGTGTGTGAGAGTGAGTGGTGGTGAGTGAGTGTGTGAGTGAGGAGGAGGAGTGAGTGAGTGGTGAGTGTGTGAGTGTGTGGTGAGTGTGTGAGTGAGTGTGAGGTGAGTGGTGAGTGAGTGAGTGAGGTGGAGGAGGTGAGTGTGTGGTGGTGAGTGAGTGAGTGAGTGAGGTGGAGTGAGTGTGTGTGGTGAGTGAGTGTGAGTGAGGTGAGTGAGTGAGTGTGAGTGAGGTGGTGGTGAGTGTGTGAGTGAGTGAGTGAGTGAGTGAGTGAGGTGGTGAGTGAGGTGGTGAGTGAGTGTGTGGTGAGTGGTGTGAGTGTGTGAGTGTGTGGTGTGAGGTGGTGGTGAGTGAGTGTGGTGAGTGAGTGAGTGGTGAGTGAGTGAGTGAGTGAGTGAGTGAGGTGAGTGAGTGAGTGAGTGAGTGAGTGAGTGTGAGAGGAGTGAGTGAGTGAGTGAGTGAGTGAGTGAGTGAGTGAGTGAGTGAGTGAGTGAGTGAGTGAGCGAGCGAGCGAGCGAGCGAGTGAGTGAGTTAGAGTGAACGAACGAGGCATTTATATAGTGCTTTACTATGTACTACGGTACACCCAAAGTGTTTTACAATCATGTCAGGGGGTCTTTCCTCAACCACCACCATGTGTGCAGCATCCACAGAACAACGGCGCCAGTGCGCTCACCACACACCGGCTGTAGGTGGAGAGGAGAGGAAGGGACAGAGTTCAAAGGATAGGGATTTTTAGGAGCCATGATTGATAAGGGTCAATCCCATTCAGATGACCACAACCAGACTCAACCCAGCTTAGCTTCACTGGGCAACCAGTCTTAGGCTACAGAGTGATTTGGCTGTCGTATTACATGAGGGTGCAAAAGTGGGCATTGCCCCTTCAGATCCGTACACTATTCTGTGTGTTCACACTGAAAATTACAAATAGAAAAAGTGAACTTTAAATACCCAGATAATGCACTGTGAGTGAGAGAGTGAGTGTGATAGTGCCTATCTATTGACTGTTTGTTTGAAGTTTAATCTAAAAAAAAATGACACAAAAACACAAAAATGTTTTGTCTAAATGGCCATTTTGGCGAGTGCTTACTAGAATACAGAATGATGAATGTCTATAATTAATGACTAAAATTGAAAAGAAAAAAATCAGTAGCAGTCTTCATTCATAGTAGGCTACTTGGTAAAAAGATGCCATTAAACACATATTTAAAATGATCCATCTTTATGTTGTTTCTACATGAAAATCCATGTTGGTGTGTGTTATTTCAGATGCCCCAGTGCCCAACATCACAGTGTTCAGGCAGAACCAGGACAGAGAGCATGTGATAGTGACGTGTTCATTTGGCAGGAGGTTCACTGAGAGCTCTTTCCAGCTGTCAGTGGAGGGTGAACACAACTACACACTGAAGAACCCACTGTGTTATTCAAATGAAAAGTGTGTGTTTGATGTGAAAGTGAGCACACCTGTTTCCTTCACCTGTGTGCACGAGATTCATTCTGTGGTGAACCGTCACAGTGAGATCTACACAGATGAAGAAGGAATATCTTTATTCTACATCTGCTTTTCCTCCTCCATTGCTGTTGGTCTCGTCATCATGACTGTGGCAGTGATCGTGGCCACCATCAGGAGCAAAGCTAAAGGTGTGTGTTTCACCAGTTACTCACAATCAGATCAAAATCTATAAATGAAAATAATTAAAGTGCATACACAATGTGCTGAGAGCATCACAAAATGCTTTGTTATGCATTTAATATAATTTCATTATTTCCTTATGCAGGTCAATGAACAGAGTTTCTCTTCCTCAATCTGTTTGCTGATGACAGTAGTGGCATCACGCAATGTCTAGTCAGAGCTCAGTAAAGTTTCCTGCAAGTGTTTCTGTATTAAAATCTCACACCAGTTGTTGGTGTGAAATGCATTCTGATATGCAATGCTTTTAAAGACAAATCTGGCATTCATAAACATGATTACATATAAGTGAAAAATATATATGAATTGTTTAATTCACCTTTTGTATTTTTATTTTATTTGAAATACTTGTTATATGAAATGATATCATATTATATGATTATTTTAAATACAATTTTAGAAAGATTTTACATGATGATGACATTTTTGAACTGTATTTCAGCTTTTTATTTTCTCTGAGTCTTGCAATTTTATTTTCTAATTTCTCATTCCTCATTTGTATGTTTAGATAAAATGTCTCCTAAATGAATGAATGAATAAATGCTTCACTTACTGCCACAGCTTTAATTTCTGTCTACATACAGCAGAAAGCAGTAGCTTATGTTATATTTATTTTATTAAGATCATAAAGATTACTTGCATAAATTACTGAGAATTGTTTTTTAGGAACTGGGAAATTGATATGACATATTTATATATATATATATATATTTATACACCGATCAGGCATAACATTATGACCAGGTGAAGTGAATAACACTGATGATCTCTTCATCACAGCACCTGTTAGTGGGTGGGATATATTAGACAGCAAGTGAACATTTTGCCCTCAAAGTTGATGTGTTAGAAGCAGGAAAAATGGGCAAGTGTAAGGATTTGAGCGAGTTTGACAAGGGCCAAATTGTGATGTGTAGGAATTGAGGCAAATTAATCTTTGAATCTTCCTGATGATTTGTTCGAAAAAAAATCAAATAAAAAAATCAACACTCCAGACCAACAGTTTGTGGCCATTAACCTGTGGGCTCGGCACCCACCAACAACTAATTACTTTTATGGCTTCGCAAAATCTTGGCCACATCAAGATAATGGAAGAGGGTCTTTCTGATCTGGTCAAGACAAAGGAAAGAGCCTAAACAGATGTTATTCTTCTCACCGACCTGTGAATGAACTCTGATCGGCACAGAGTTACAATCCACAGGACAAATCCACAGAAACTGTTTTACATACAAAGCGCATCAAATCAAGACGTTGATTGTCGAACTTGCATTCAAACAGCCTTCTACTGCATAATTCTATATCATGTCCTATAACCAATACACATTATGCATATATATATATAGTGAGTGAGTATCACTCAATTCATTTAATTGTATAAATACTGAATGATTGATTGCAAGTGTATCCTGCTTGGTATCGTTACGTTGGTATTCTTATAACTCAGAAGATGGTTTGATTGAATTTGGTCTAGAATGTATTATAAGCTTTTGTCTTAGAAGGTCTTATAACAAGAAAACATGTTATTTACTCTCTGCTTAGAGCAGGAACATAAGAGACCACAGAGATAATGAGTAATTAACGATGGGGTGGGAGACACAGTCAGCCCTGAACCAAGATGATCCCTAATTGGCTAGTACCCATTCAGGAGGATGGGCAAATATTTGAGTTTTAATCTCAGAATATGAACAAAGAAATCAGTTGAAGAAACAATAGGAGGGAGTTAATGATTGGTGGTTCATTCAGGTTATGTGTTATAAATGCATATTGCTCAAATTTGTATAAGTATTTTTCCATGACTAAAAACGCCAACCTTCAGCTCATACAGTATAAGACTCTTCATAGAACACACTACACTATCATATTCATTCATGACACACAGACTGATATATTTCAAATGTCACAATCATGGGGAAGACCGCTGACTTGACAGTTGTCCAAAAGACGACCATTGACACCTTGCACAAGGAGGGCAAGACACAAATGGTCATTGCAAAAGAGGCTGGCTGTTCACAGAGCTCTGTGTCCAAGCACATTAATAGAGAGGCGAAGGGAAGGAAAAGATGTGGTAGAAAAAAAGTGTACAAGCAATAGGGATAACCACACCCTGAAGAGGATTGTGAAACAAAACCCATTCAAAAATGTGGGGGAGATTCACAAAGAGTGGACTGCAGCTGGAGTCAGTGCTTCAACAACCACTACGCACAGACGTATGCAAGACATGGGTTTCAGCTGTCACATTCCTCGTGTCAAGCCACTCTTGAACAACAGACAGCGTCAGAAGCGTCTCGTCTGGGCTAAAGACAAAAAGGACTGGACTGCTGCCGAGTGCTCCAAAGTTATGTTCTCTGATGAAAGTAAATCAGGGTCCCAGAGTCTGGAGGAAGAGAGGAGAGGCACACAAATCCACGTTGCTTGAGGTCCAGTGTAAAGTTTCCACAGTCAGTGATGGTTTGGGGTGCCATGTCATCTGCTGGTGTTGGTCCACTGTGTTTTCTGAGGTCTAAGGGCAACGCAGCCGTATACCAGGAAGTTTTAGAGCACTTCATGCTTCCTGCTGCTGACCAACTTTATGGAGATGCAGATTTCATTTTCCAACAGGACTTGGCACCTGCACACAGTGCCAAAGCAACCAGTACCTGGTTTAAGGATCATGGTATCCCTGTTCTTATTTGGCCCGCAAACTCGCCTGACCTTAAAATTTTGTGAAGAGGAAGATGTGATATACCAGACCCAACAATGCAGAAGAGCTGAAGGCCACTATCAGAGCAACCTGGGCTCTCAATAACACCTGAGCAGTGCCACAGACTGATGGACTCCATGCCACGCCGCATTGCTGCAGTAATTCAGGCAAAAGGAGCCCCAGCTAAGCACTGAGTGCTGGACATGCTCATACTTTTCATTTTCATACTTTTCAGTTGTCCAAGATTTCTAAAAATCCTTTCTTTGTATTGGTCTTAAGTAATATTCTAATTTTCTGAGATACTGAATTTGGGATTTTCCTTAGTTGTCAGTTATAATCATTAAAATTAAAAGAAATAAACATTTGAAATATACCAGTCTGTGTGTAATGAATGAATATAATATACAAGTTTCACTTTTTGAATGGAATTAGTGAAATAAATCAACATTTTGATGATATTCTAATTATATGACCAGCACCTGTATTGCATATTGTGTTATTGCTAGAAACTTGGGATTTCATTTCATTTAATTTCATCTCTCTCTCTCTCTCTCTCTCTCAAAACTCATTCTTTCTTCACTTTCTGCAACTCGTGTGAATGTGTGTGTGTGCGTGTGTTTGTGTTAGATATTAGTTTTACATGTTTGAGTAATCAATAAAGTTTCGTTTGTAATTAAAGATAAGTGTTCTTGTGTTATGTGCTTACGAACTGAATGTCTTAAACTGCTGATCAAAGTTACCTGGCTAAAATAGTGTTTAACTATTATGTGGATATTCATATCCACTGCAGAGTTGATAGTTACGGCCCATAATGACGTCAGATGAGTAATTTACTTGGTCGTAAAATAGACTCTTGCAAAATTCCCTATGAATTAATCAATTCATTAATTTGAGCTAAAAATAGACCTGTTTGCCTTATACAGAGTCTTCCTACAATGGCTAGACAACTGGGTCAGAGCATCTCCAAAACTCTCCATCTCCAGCTCTTGTGGGGTGTTCCCGGTCTGCAGTGGTCAGTATCTATCAAAAGTGCTCCAAGGTCCAGTGGTGAACCGGCGACAGGGTCATGGGCAGCCAAGGCTCATTGATGCACATGCTGAGCGAAGGCTGGCTCGTGTGGTCCGATTAAACAGACGAGCTACTGAATCTCAAATTGTAGGGGTGGGGGGAAAATTTGATTCTTAGATGCATCGCGATGCAGAGGTGGATGATTCTGAATCGATTCACAAATGTCAAAAATCTATTTTCTAAATGTTGATAATGTAATTTGGACGGAACGCAAAAGGCGCAACTCTGAAGCGCGGGAAGTGCAGTGCCCGGACCATCTGTAGCGTTCGGCTGAGCAGGAAATCTGACCGGCACCCTCTGCATTAAAAGCTAGCGTATGGAAGCACTTCTATGAAGTTGAAAATGACCTGGACAAGAGCCACAACATGCAAGTTGTGTCAAATTAAACTAAAATATTTTCGAAACACAACAAACATGAGAAACCCTATTATACATTTCCAACGCTCGGTTGTAAGTTACAGGCTAGTTGCTGCCAACCAGTACAAACTCTATCGCAAATTTCGCAAGGGCTATGCCAGGATTCCAATCCACGCACCTGTTCTGTTTCTCTTTTGATTTCATCTCTTATGTCTCATAAACCCTGAGTTTCCCTATTTGATGTTTTATTAAAAAGGTTCGGGAGGAGTTAGTTCTAACCACTTACATACGGGGGGTATTCTTGGTTCGGGCCAAACTCCGAGCTCGAAGCCCTCCCGCCGGACAGCACGCCAAATACGCATTTAAACTTACTCTCCATAAATTATATGCAAGTGTGAACTCGTGAAAGTTCCTTTGTCCAATATTGTTTATGCTGCCACTTGTTTTGCCTGTGATCTCCTTCATTGTGGATAGTCTTCTTTGTTTTTGTTATTAATAATGTGCTGCAAACTTTTCTTTTCCTTTTATTTTGTAATTATGTATAATTCATATAATGTATTCATATAATTATTACATTAATTTACAATTTAATATATAAGCTTTTAAACAGATTAAGCTTATGTGTATTATTTTGAGCTCTTTGTGAAACATAAATTATAAGGCCTATTTGTTTGATTCACAACATGCATTGATATAGTCAAGATATTTTCTTTCAGCTGCCTTCTCAAACTTTCGCTGCAGCAGCATTGTTTATTCCTGCCTTGTAATGTATTTAATTTCATGATCTTTTTTTCATAATGATCTCTAAATCTTTAGCAGGTTAATGAATTGTGCCAGCTCTCTTGGGAGAACTGAATCAAACTGACGCTCTCTATGTCCGGTGTGATTGGCTGTTTGCCGCATGTGTCACACTTTCAGGTGCACGCACTTCAGAGTTAATTGGAAACTCTACATCAAACCCTGAGTTGACAGAGAACGTTTATACCGATTGTTGTGAGCCCGTTGAACCTGATCGAAACCAGGTTGGATTTATATGGATTTGTCAACTCTAAACCTAACTAGCTTCATGCAAGCCTGCACTCCAGGGTTGACAACAGTGATGTTTTTTTTACCACTGTTACTCTGGATGAGAATATTCACACAGACACATAATTTTTTTGTTGTTTTGTTTTGTTAGAGCTATATGTTCTTTATACAGGTACACTGCAGTCAAGTGTTCATTAAGCATACTGTAAAGTTTGTTCTAATAGACTAATTTACAGACACATGCACAAACTCCTGAGCCAAACAGAAAGTGTATATTGATGTACAAGAAAAAATAAATCATGCATGTAAAATATGTTCTTTCATGATAGTTTAATCAATGACTGCGTGTTTTTCTAAATAAATGTTACAATGATAATGTCTTATACATAATTGTTTAACCAAAAAAAAAAAAAGAAGAGTATCTGCTTAATTTATTTGAAAGTCAGAGCTGTGGATAATGAATTTTTATTTATTTTCTAGGGCTGGGTATTGACATGTTTCGATTTACAAGCTTGCAATTCGATTCGACTCAATATCGATTATTTTGGATATATAGCAGGTACAATACATGGCTAGCCTAAAAATCTAGATGCACCCTAGCGGCAGCAAATCTAATTTGCAGGCAGGGTAGTCTCTCCGCTGGCTTGCGAGCTGGAAAAAAACAAATTCTGGTCAGGCCAATCACATCGTGTATAGAGTCGGTGGGCGGGCTTAACATAATGATGGCAGAGTTGCCGAGGTTCCGCGTGCTACTTGTAAACAAAGAAGCTGGCGAACAGCGGTCTTTCGAATCGGCTTTGGTCGCGACTCTGGAAGACTTGGAGTTAAGATTTTCTTTGAGAAAAGAAAAAAGAATGGCACTGAAGTCATTCTTAAGAAAGGAAATGTTCAGAGTTTTGCCGACCGGATACGGCGAAAGTTTAATCTATCAACTAGCTCCGCTTCACCTTCTTCGTTCCTCTGGTTAGTTGTAGCGCTGTCCTATTGCGTGCAGAGGGGATCTGAAAGACAACGATTTATCCTGCCCCTCTGATTGAGCCCTGCCGATGGGGATTTCCCAGACCCAACATCTTGATGTGGGTCTGGCTCGTCAGGCTAATACATGGCACATTATCTCAAGGAAAACAAATCTCTTAACTAAGGCTGTAAACTGGGAGTCAGTTGTAGCCTACTATAATAGGTGAAAATTAACAGATTTTTATACAAACACTTAAATTACACTAAATTATGTTTTTTATTATAATAATAAAGTTATAATATTAACTATACAAATTACATCATCATATTTCTACTCCAATTAGTTTTTTTTTTTTTAAATAACACTTAAATGGTGGCTGTCATAAAAACTTCAAGATTCAAGAGTTTTATTTGTCACATACACAGTTATATACAGAATATACAACCGGAAGTGAAATGTAAACAGGTCCGCTCCATGGACAGTGCAAAGTCACAGTTAAAAACACAAGGAGGAAATTATATAGAAATAGGATTAAAAAAAGTACTATCTATATATATATATGTCTATATCTGTAGAATTATAAATAATCAAGTCAAGAGAAAAAAAAAGGTAACAAATAAGGATAAAGTGGAATAAAATAATTGAAGTAGACTGTGCAGTGAGTAAACTGTAGACTTATAAATATGTGGTTAACAAATGTATAAAGAGTATAATGTGCAAACAGGTTTATAACAGGCTGTTACACAGTAACAACGAGAACAGAAAGTGCAGTGCAATGACAGTGTATCGATGTTTGTCCTGACGTGAAGTCACGTGATGTTAAGTGACTGAGTTCAGGAGTCTGATGGCCTGGGAAGAAGCTCCTCCTGAGTCTCTCAGTTTTGGCCATCAGGCTTGAAGCGCTTACCAGATGGCAGCAGCGTGAAATGAGGGTTTGCAGGGTGATTAGAGTCCTTGATGATCTTGGTAGCTCTACCTTTGCAGCGTTTGGTGTAGGCGTCCTGCAGAGGCGGGAGAGCTGACCCTGAGATACGCTCGGATAAGCGCATCGACTCTTTGCAGGGCTTTGCGGTCATGACTGGTGCTGTTCCCATACCACGCTGTGATGCACTGAGTTAATACACTTTCTATCGCCCCTAAATAGAAAGTTTTCAGGATAGCTGGTGAAACCTGAATTTCCTCAGCTGGCGCAGGTGGTACAGTCTTTGCCTGGCTTTTTCACCTGTGTCTGAATGTGAGCAGTCCAGGTCAGGTCCTCGGAGATGTTTACACCCAGGTACTTGAAGCTGCTCACTCTCTCTACTGGTGACCCGCTGATCATGAGGGGGGAGTATGTCCGTTGCTGTCTCTTCCTGAAGTCCACAATCATTTCTTTGGTCTTGCCAACATTCAGAGAGAGACAGTTGTCCTGGCACCATGATGTTAGATGCTCCACCTCGTCCAAGTAAGCCGTCTCATTGTTGTTGGAGATGAGGCCCAGGACAACAGTATCATCAGCAAATTTGATGATAGAGGTGGAGCTGTGTGTGGACAAACAGTCATGCGTGTAGAGCGAGTAGAGCAGGGGACTCAGGACACAGCCCTGTGGAGCTCCCACACTCAGGGTGATGGAGGAGGAGGTGGACTGGCCTATTCTCACCACCTGAGGCCTGCCAGCGAGGAAGTCCTCAATCCAGTGGCAGAGAGAAGGATTCAGGCCGAGATCCAGGAGTTTGGAGGTTAGCTTGGTGGGAACTATGGTGTTAAAGGCTGAGCTATAGTCAATAAATAGCAGTCTTACGTAGTTCCCACTTTTGCTGTCGATGTGAGTGAGGGAGGAGTGGAGGACATGAGAGATGGCATCTTCAGTCGATCTATTGGGACGATAAGCAAACTGAAGAGGGTCCAAAGTGCCAGGAATGAAGGCGCAAATGGTGTTTTTAATGAGTCTCTCAAAGACCTTCATGACTATAGACGTGAGAGCCATTGGACGATAGTCATTTAGGCAAGAGGATTTACTGTTCTTAGGGACAGGGATGATGGTGGATTTTTTGAAGGAGGTGGGGACCACAGATGTAGGGACTCATTAAAGATAGATGTAAACAACCCGGCGAGCTGATCAGCACAGGACCGCAGAACACGACCTGAAATACCATCCGGCCCGGCAGCTTGTCGTAAGCGTGTCGATGAAGCAAAGCGCCACATCTGTGAACTCACTGACGTCAGCTGAACTCGCTCGGAACATGTCCCAGTCAACGTCATCCAGAGCTGCCTGTAGCGCGGTCTCTGAGTGGGGTGACCACCGCTTAACTTCCCGCCTCACCGGGGGTTCCTGGAGGAGCTTTTGTTTGTATTCGGGAGTGAGGAAAATGGTGGCATGATCCGATTTGCCAAACGCTGGAAGTGACCGCGCTTTATAGGCGTTCTTAAACGGGGTGTAGCAATGATCCAGTGTGTTTGCTCCTTGTGTGGGGCAGGAGACGTGCTGATGAAAGTTTAGCAGGACTTTCTTAAGGTTTGCTTTGTTAAAATCGCCCGCGACAATGAATGCCGCGTCGGGATGTTGGTTTATGATGCCGCTGGCAACATCATGAAGGCCAGATAAAGCCAGCGCTGTGTCTGCCTGCGGTGGGATGTAAGCGGCGGTCGCGACAACCGCAACTTGCCAGATTTATTCATGCATTAAAGGTAAAATGGTAAATGGACTGCATTTATATAGCTCTTTCAACAGACCCATGGCCACCAAAGCGCTTTACATACTGCCTCACATTCACCCATTCATTCACTCATTCATACACCGACAGCGGTGTCAGCCATGCAAGGCGCCATCCAGCTTGTCGGGAGCAGCTGGGGTTAGGCGTCTTGCTCATGGACACCCTGACACTTAGTCAGGTGGAACCGGGGATGGAACCACCAACCTTCCGGTTTGTAGCCAAGCTACATGAACCACTGAGCCACTGCCGCCCCAAACCCAAGGTGAAAACTGTATTTATCTTGGCATAGTTGAATAATAAGAGTTCAGTACATGGAACTAACATACCATGAGCCTCAAAGACCATTGTTTCCTCCTAATCTTGTGCTTGAAAAAGACCACTGAAAAACAGGGGAATCCCAACATAACACCGACTGTGACGTAACAGTCGGGATCATTAATTTTTACACCTCCACAAATTTGCATATACCAGCCCATGTTTTAGGTCAGGCAGTATTAATGTGGACCTGCACAGCCGAATCATCAGAAGTTCTGCAGGTATTGTGACGATGAGGACAATATAGTGAAAACGGCACATCATGGATATAAATGTTATGTTCCAGGATGTGTAGGGGATGTGAGCACTTTTCATAGCCTTCCCACAGAACAGAACTGTCAACAGATATGGTTGATGTGACAGGATACAGCACCAACTGAATTCAAAGTTCTTAGTTTGCTCTGAATAGTGTCAATTTCGTTAACGAAAATATGACAAAAAATTGACGACCTTTCTTTCCATGACTAAGGCAAGACGAAATGACACAAACGTCCTTAAACGATTATCGTGATTATATAAACATGCAATATCACTGATGAAAAAAGACGAGACTAAAATGTAGTTTAAAAAAATAAAAACTTGAACAAAAAGCATTCTTTGGTTTTGTTGGGGGGGAAAAAGAGGAGCATCTGAGTGTTCATGCTTGCTGTTGCCACATCTGAAAACATCAATAAACAAGTAAGCTGCATTTCAGCAATCTCCATTTGAGATTTTCTGCTTAAAGTGTCATTAAGTCGGTCTGTATTCTGTCACGACTCACGAGCCGCTTGTGCTATTTGCGATTGTGTTTGCTGAATACCTGCACTTGTGTGAGCTACTGAAATGAGCCAATCAGAGCAGAGCTCAACATTATTATTCATGACCCTTCCAAATGAGGCCAAAACAGACCATTTCATTCTAGGGACAAATATGTAAAACTGTATCTGGAGTATTTATGCCCTTACCAAAGCCACATACCTTCTATGTAGATCTCAGAGAACAATTTAAAATATTGTATCATTCTATGTATCTATGTATTATATTGTATTATTGCATTCTATGGCACCTTTAAATATTGAAGAACATAAAAAATTATAATGAATGTGTAATATGGTGCTGTGGCGAGGCGAGGGACCGTGAGAGCGGGCCGGTGGCGAATGTTAATGAATGTCAGCTGTGCGCCACACCGGTCTCGTCTCATGGAGAAAAAGACCACTGAAAAACAGGGGAATCCCAACATAACACCGACTGTGACGTAACAGTCGGGATCATTAATTTTTACACCTCCACAAATTTGCATATACCAGCCCATGTTTTAGGTCAGGCAGTATTAATGTGGACCTGCACAGCCGAATCATCAGAAGTTCTGCAGGTATTGTGACGATGAGGACAATATAGTGAAAACGGCACATCATGGATATAAATGTTATGTTCCAGGATGTGTAGGGGATGTGAGCACTTTTCATAGCCTTCCCACAGAACAGAACTGTCAACAGATATGGTTGATGTGACAGGATACAGCACCAACTGAATTCAAAGTTCTTAGTTTGCTCTGAATAGTGTCAATTTCGTTAACGAAAATATGACAAAAAATTGACGACCTTTCAGACACAGGTGAAAAAAGCCAGGCAAAGACTGTACCACCTGTGCCAGCTGAGGAAATTCAGGGTTTCACCAGCTATCCTGAAAACTTTCTATTTAGGGGCGATAGAAAGTGTTTTAACTCAGTGCATCACAGCGTGGTATGGGAACAGCACCAGTCATGACCGCAAAGCCCTGCAAAGAGTAGTGCGCTTATCCGAGCGTATCTCAGGGTCAGCTCTCCCGTCTCTGCAGGACGTCTACACCAAACGCTGCAAAGGTAGAGCTACTAAGATCATCAAGGACTCTAATCACCCTGCAAACCCTCATTTCACGCTGCTACCATCTGGTAAGCGCTTCCGAAAGCCTGATGGCCAAAACTGAGAGACTCAGGAGGAGCTTCTTCCCCAGGCCATCAGACTCCTGAACTTAACATCACGTGACTTCACGCCAGGATAAACATCGATACACTGTCATTGCACTGCACTTTCTGTTCTCGTTGTTACTGTGTAACAACCTGTCATAAACCTGTTTGCACATTATACTCTTATACATTTGTTAACCACATATTTATAAGTCTACAGTTTACTCACTGCAAAGTCTACTTCAATTATTTTATTCCACTTTATCCTTATTTGTTACCTTTTTTTTTCTCTTGACTTGATTATTTATAATTCTACAGATATAGACATATATATATATAGATAGATAGTACTTTTTATATCCTATTTCTATTATAATTTCTTCCTTGTGTTTTTAACTGTGAATTTGCACTGTCCATGGAGCGGACCTGTTTACATTTCACTGCCGGTTGTATATTCTGTATAGAACTGTGTATGTGACAAATAAAACTCTTGAATCTTGAATCTTGAATGGAGGAGTGACGGGAGTATAAAAGGAGGAGCGACGACAGTGCAAGACGAGAGAGGACCAGGCCTGGATTTTATGTTATGGTTTGTTTTGTGTATGTAGGCGGCAGTCGGCCGTGAGGGGCTGCCGCCATTATTGTGTTTTGGTTTTGTTTTGTTTTTAGGCAGCAGTCGTCCATGAGGGGTCCATTATATTTTGTTTGTTTTTGATTAACGTTTTTAAATGTTTGCCGGTTCCCGCCTCCTTCTTCCCTGAACCTTTCATTGTGTTACATTGGTGCCGAAACCCGGGAGGAAGGAGGGACATGCTGTCGGAGAGCCCTCGCTGCTGAGGGGGATCGCGGTGCTGAGGAGTTCGGGTAGCGCGGATGAAGGAAGACCGCGAGTGGCTGCCTGAGGCGGTGGTGCTGGAGCAAGTGAAGATCGGGGTGGGACGGAGAACTCGCTGCTGTGCCCCTGGGCCGAGGTGGGGTTGTTGCCGTCCGAGATGGAGCGGAGGAGTCGCCGGCCGAAGCCTGCTGCCGTCCGCCGCGTAGGGGAGGAGCAGGGGGCGCGGGGCTCGCTGCCGGCTCCCTCAGTAGGAGGAGCCACCGCCAGCCGCCAGGGGGCGGAGGAGGATCGAGCCGTCCACCAAGCGTCCAGTGCCATCGCATGGCACCGCGAGGAAAAAAATCTGCTCCGGTTCCCGGACACACTGTCGCTCGGTCCTCAGCCCGCCGAGAGGCTGAGGACCGAGCGACAGTGTGTCCGGGAACCGGAGCAGATTTTTTTTTTCTCGTTCTGTCGCTCCCGGCTCCGTTTCTCTCGCCTCTGTTTTACCCCCAGGTGCCGCGGCCGCCGTGATCGGCGTTGGGGGTATGTGGCGAGGCGAGGGACCGTGAGAGCGGGCTGGTGGCGAATGTTAATGAATGTCAGCTGTGCACCACACTGGTCTCGTCTCATGGAGGAGTGATGGGAGTATAAAAGGAGGAGCGACGACAGTGCAAGACGAGAGAGGACCAGGCCTGGATTTTATGTTGTGTTTTGTTTTGTGTATGTAGGCAGCAGTCGGCCGTGAGGGGCTGCCGCCATTATTGTGTTTTGGTTTTGTTTTGTTTTTAAATGTTCGCTGGTTCCCGCCTCCTTCTTCCCTGAACCTTTCATTGTGTTACAGGTGCATATATTTATCTAAACACTCCTCTCTAGAGTTAATTTTTTTCTAGAGTTAGTTTATGGACACACATTTTCTGAGGTAAATGTGATTTTACTGTTTTACTGACATCTTTCCGCAGTTGAAACACTGACTGAGCGATATGATGTGGATTTCGGTAAGTTGCACTCTACCGTTTAACACACTTTCAGATACTCTTTCATGTGTATTTTGTGCCGTAACTGGTATTAAGGCGGAAGAGAAGATCAGTGCCTGTGCGCTGCCACTTCTCTTGAGTTTGAAAAGTTCAAGACCAAAACAAAAGAACAAAAACAAGGTGAATATATTGTAAAAATTCATTGTAACAAAGTTCATGTTCACATCTGTCAACTGCCATTCTGACTGTCATCTGACAAATCTCTGATACATCTGATTGTTTTCAAATGTAAGATCTTCATCAACTGTGTGTTTTCTTCAAATTTATTACATGATATAGCAAAATTTGTCTGTTTGCATCTCTGCGGAAATGAGATAATGCAAGATTTGCGATATTCTCTTAAAAGGTGTTAAAAACACAAATGTTTAATAAGTTATTCTGTGTGCTTTACTTACAAGGAACATGGTGACCTAATAAGACCTGCTTGGGTACACTTGTTTTTGAGTGCATCCTTGAATGATTGTAAGTAGGGCTGCACAAAAT
The DNA here is from genome assembly GCA_018749465.1 of Paracanthobrama guichenoti. Classification (NCBI taxonomy): domain Eukaryota; kingdom Metazoa; phylum Chordata; class Actinopteri; order Cypriniformes; family Gobionidae; genus Paracanthobrama; species Paracanthobrama guichenoti. Next base: position 3,639,260 of record CM031950.1, on the reverse strand, counting down.
ATCATTTTAACATCGATATCACGATGTGCATCTGCATCTGCAATAGTCACATAGCAGGACGTGCAATGTCAAGTACAGAGATCATAGTTGATCCATACAGAAAAAATGGCACGTTTTGAAATGCACACAATTCTCGAATTGATTGCAAAATTGAACCATTACAGAGCGAAAGTTCATAATTTGCATGTGATTTAGGTCCTGTCCAGGTCCACATTTAAGCGATTTTAAACCACTCTAGTACAAGAAGCAGCAAATGAGAACTCAATTCTGAACCTGTGTGCTGTTTTCTGTGCACACACATAGAGCAGCACAGACAGCACGTGAACACCCAATTCTGTTCTCTTCCACATCTATTTGTGCTTGAATGGACACGTGCACGTAAAATTATGTCAAAATGCCGTCTAGATGAGTATCCTCGCAAACACAGTTGCTTATGGCCTATGTGGACGTAAACAATTGAGAAAAAAAAATGAATGCATATCATTATATTGGATCCGTGCATTCAGTCTTAAGGCCCGTTCACACCAAGAATGATAACTTTGAAGATAACTATAATGATAACTATATTAGCGTCCACACCAACAAACGATAGCGTTCTGTTTAATTTAAGCTCGCAAGCTGCGGTTTCTAAGTGTGTACAACATCATTGAACATGTTTTTGCTGTTCTTGTTGCATTTACACGGCTTTAACCAGCAGATGTCCTCAGCATGCTATGTTTCGAGCAAATCTAGCAAGTGTAATCGATCCAATCAGGGAATTTAGCTGACATGGTCAATATAGTTGAGTACAAACAACACCTATGGCCCTATCATACACCCGGGCACAATGCGAAGCCAGCCGCAACTCAAGTGTTTTTTGCTACTTTCAGTCCATTTTCACGTCACATTGTTTAAATAGCAAATGCACTCGCACAGTCTTTCTGCTCGCAAATTCCACCATGCAAATAGTGAAAAATGAGCGCTGGATACCTAACGTTATTTTATTTTACACTGTTTGCTAGCCTGGCATAATTATCTCATCTTCGTTAATACTTCTCACCATTTATTCAGAGGGTATAGATTTTTTTCCATATTTCCATATTTTTTGGTTGACAGTGTTTTATCGTTCAACAGCTGGAACAAAATAATTCTGAAAGTGATCCTAACGATATCGTTGCTCTATATCGTTACTATTATATCTGTGGTGTGAACCCTGCTATTCTTTAATATTGAGAACGATTTTTAAAACTATATCTTTATCGTTATCGTTCTTGGTTTGAACGGGCCTTTAAAGTGACAGTGGCCTAATATTATATGTTGTCTGTTTCATTAATGTTAATCAAAAAACAAACTGCAGAAAATCACTTTTGTTGTTTTTATGTACCTGAAAAACATAAAGCACTGTATATTTAATTTGTATCTCTGCTCTAGTTTATTTATCTATGCTTGTAATTTTGTATTATTTTCTATGCAGATTCTCTCCCCTACAAAATCAGCCCAATTATTCTAGAATGATTCATTCTTTCCAAACAGAGCTATTCAAGTCGTCTGGTCAAGTTATATCGCAATATATTGCAGAAAAACAAAATGGACCAGGGCCTCTGTGGACCAGCACTAGTAGTATAGCTAGCCTTCCGCTGAATCTGAAATTTTCCATTGGATCATAACTTTGACTGACGTTGGTCATCAGCCAATCAAATGTTGATGTATAGTGACAGAACGCCAGAAAGGCCCAGCAATGTGTTGGCGCTACCCCTCGCTGCATCCTGATGTCAAGCCAGTGACGTTAGCTGACAAGCGGTGTTTCTTTTCATATCAGATGAATCTCAAACACACAGAAAAACAATTCTATTCTAAATACCTATATATATATATATATATATATATATATATATATATATATATATATATATATATATAGGTCAATGACAAGGTGACATTTTTTGTCCAAGTTCATTATTTCCTTTTAAAATAATTTGATAAATATAACATTTATTCTACAAAACCTATTTAGTTTGAATTCAATACATATATTATTTTATGTTTTTGTATATATATATATATATATATATATATATATATATATATATATATATTTTTTTTTTTTTATGAAATACTATGGCATCATTTTAGGTTTGAAACCAAACACATTTTATAAATATCAGTAGTTTTAAAACTGGTGAGATATTATGATATTATAGTCATATTATAAATGTCAATTATAAATGTCATACTCATGTTACACAGCACGTTTGAGCTTCCTCAAGAACCAACGAGGTTCATTCTCGTGTTACGCAGCACGTATGAGCTTCAACGAGAACCAATGAGGTTCATTCAAGATTCAAGATTCAAGATTCAAGAGTTTTATTTGTCACATACACAGTTATATACAGAATATACAACTGGCAGTGAAATGTAAACAGGTCCGCTCCATGGACAGTGCAAATTCACAGTTAAAAACACAAGGAGGAAATTATAATAGAAATAGAATAAAAAGTACTAATATATATATATCTGTAGAATTATAAATAATCAAGTCAAGTAGAAGAAAAAAAGTAAAAATAAGAATAAAGAAGTGGAATAAAATAATTGAAGTAGACTGTGCAGTGAGTAAACTGTAGACTTATAAATATGTGGTTAACAAATGTATAAGAGTATAATGTGCAAACAGGTTTATAACAGGTTGTTACACAGTAACAACGAGAGCAGAAAGTGCAGTGCAATGTCAGTGTATCGATGTTTATCCTGAAGTGAAGTCACGTGATGTTAGGTGACTGAGTTCAGGAGTCTGATGGCCTGGGGGAAGAAGCTCCTCCTGAGTCTCTCAGTTTTGGCCATCAGGCTTCGGAAGCGCTTACCAGATGGCAGCAGCGTGAAATGAGGGTTTGCAGGGTGATTAGAGTCCTTGATGACATTCTCGTGTTACGCAGCACGTTTGAGCTTCAGCGAGAACCAATGAGGTTCATTCTCGTGTTACGCAGCACGTTTGAGCTTCAGCGAGAACCAATGAGGTTCATTCTCGTGTTACGCAGCACGTTTGAGCTTCAGCGAGAACCAATGAGGTTCATTCTCATGTTACGCAGCACGTTTGAGTTTCCTTAAGACCCAATGAGGTTCATTCTCATGTTACACAGCACGTTTGAGGTTCCTCAAGACCCAATAAGGTTAATTCTTGTCTTAGCATGTTTGAGCTTCAGCAATAGTTTTTTTCTCGCGCATCAAGCAGGTTCGGCTCATGAAGCGGTTTCATCTTATTTTATAATCATATAACCAACATTTAGCCGTTACATGTTTATTTTTTATATTTTGTTTCTCTTTGTATATTTTTTATTTCAGGGCAGCTCTAATCCCCTACTGGTATAGTACACCATGTAATTGAGTACATTTAGGGCTGAAAATTAGGGGTGGGGTCTGGAGAGTGAATTTGAAGAAGTGACTGATTCAAACAGTAAATTCATTTACAGACAATCTGAAACCATAATCTGACAATCAGAATTATTAATTGTTATGCAATTAAGAGATATTTTGAGGTGATAAAGTTGCATGTATGTACTGATTTAATGTAAACACTGTCTAATAATGATGTCTATCCACAGATATTTAGTTACAGCTGACAAGCACATGTATTGAGTGAAAACATCATCATACTGTACCTTCCATAGATGCACACAGATCCACAAATATGTGCAATAGATTCACACATGCACTGGAAGAATGTACACACTCTTTTCTTTCCTTGCTAGACAATACACAAAGGTCATGAAGTATGTGTAATTTAATGCACAAATAAATGTTGAGCCATTTGTATTGAGATATAGCAATCAGACTTAAATCTCAAGAAAGAAAATTGCAAGAGGTTTAAGAAAGTCTTTTGCACCACAGACACATTCCCATTTTTTACATTATGAAGCAGCGTCTAGATAGCGTCAGAGAATCACATTTATTACATGTTACATTTAATTAGTAACCTATAGGTTTTTCTCAATTTGAACTCATAATGGAATGTGCTGCCTATTACAGTGTCTGATATCATTTTTCTTGTAATCAGGTAGTACCAGCTTCTTCCTTATCTACAACAAGGACCACAACAAATGTGTGTATGCCGCAAGTGCTACTGTAGTGTTGACTGCGCCATGCGACGCATCTTTCACAGCTCAACGTTTCCGATGGATTTCCTCTTCACGAATCATCAGTCTTGCTTTTAGTCTTTGCTTGGGGGCCAAGAAGATTGAAGACAGGGTCAAAGTTATCCTTCTGCCCTGCAATGAATCTGACCCTGGACAAACCTGGGAATGTAAAGATAAGACCTTGTTTGGCTTGAAGGGACATCCACTGCACCTGAATTATGGAGATTATGATGAGCCAAATATGATGTTGTATAAAGAAACAGGTGTTTGGAGTCACTGGATAATTTATGGGACTGACGAAAATTTGTGTTCTCGTGGATATCAAGGTACAACCAAAAGTCCACCTAACAGCCATTAAAACTTTTATAATGGCTACAAAAATGTTAAATTCACATCCAATATGCCTATTATGAAATTGTTACATTCCTTAGTAATTTAAGTTTTTTAGATCAAATGCTTAAACTATTTTAAATTATAGTTATACCTCTATATTTCATTTCTTTATGTTCTGCAGAAAAGGCTAGTGATACAGATGGGAAACCATTTCCCTTTTAAGTTTGGTGGCCAGTGGTATGCTGATTGCACTGTGGATGGCAGGGATGATGGTCAGCTGTGGTGTGCCACAGTAAAAGATTTCGACACGGATGAACAGTGGGGTTTCTGCCACCCAATAAGTAAGACAACAATACTACTAACTATTCACTACAGAAACATCGCTATTTATTACTTAATGAGCATCATTATAGGCACTTTGTATAGTAGTGGTTTTCAACCTCAACCTCCAACCTCAAGATGACATAAAATGATTTGAAATAAGATAAAACAAACATTTATAATATTTATTTTTTTATAAAGTTAGCTGAAAACAATGTAGTGGATATTTTGTGGTGGTAAGGCTAAATTAAAATCTGTTTTAAATGTTGCCTTAATTGTTTTGACAGCATTGAATTTACAAACCTGATTCCAAAAAAGTTGGGACACTGTACAAATTGTGAATAAAAAAGGAATGCAATAATTTACAAATCTCATAAACTTAGATTTTAATGACAATAGAATATAGGCAACATGATTGGGTATAAAAAGAGACTCTCAGAGTGGCAGTGTCTCTCAGAAGTCAAGATGGGCAGAGGATCACCAATTCCCCCAATGCTGCGGCCAAAAATACTGGAGCAATATCAGAAAGGAGTTTCTCAGAGAAAAACTGCAAAGAGTTTGAAGTTATCATCATCTACAGTGCATAATATCATCCAAAGATTCAGAGAATCTGGAACAATCTCTGTGCGTAAGGGTCAAGGCTGGAAAACCATACTGGATGCCCGTGACCTTCGGGCCCTTAGACGGCACTGCATCACATACAGGAATGCTACTGTAATGGAAATCACAACATGGGCTCAGGAATACTTCCAGAAAACATTGTCGGTGAACACAATCCACTGTGCCATTCGCCGTTGCCGGCTAAAACTCTATAGGTCAAAAAAGAAGCCATATCTAAACATGATCCAGAAGCGCAGGCGTTTTCTCTGGGCCAAGGCTCATTTAAAATGGACTGTGGCAAAGTGGAAAACTGTTCTGTGGTCAGACCAATCAAAATTTGAAGTTCTTTTTGGAAAACTGGGATGTCATGTCAGTTCAATTCAGAAGCCTGCATCTCTGATGGGATGGGGTTGCATGAGTGCGTGTGGCATGGGCAGCTTACACATCTGGAAAAGCACCATCAATGCTGAAAGGTATATCCAAGCTCTAGAACAACATATGCTCCCATCCAGACGTCGTCTCTTTCAGGGAAGACCTTGCATTTTCCAACATGACAATGCCAGACCACATACTGCATCAATTACAACATCATGGCTGCGTAGAAGAAGGATCCGGGGACTGAAATGGCCAGCCTGCAGTCCAGATCTTTCACCCATAGAAAACATTTGGCGCGTCATAAAGAGGAGGATGTGACAAAGAAGACCTAAGACAGTTGAGCAACTAGAAGCCTGTATTAGACAGGAATGGGACAACATTCCTATTCCTAAACTTGAGCAACTTGTCTCCTCAGTCCCCAGACGTTTGCAGACTGTTATAAAAAGAAGAGGGGATGCCACACAGCGGGAAACATGGCCTTGTCCCAACTTTTTTGAGATGTGTTGATGTTAAATTTAAAATCAACTTATTTTTCCCTTAAAATTATACATTTTCTCAGTATCAAACATTTGATATGTCATCTATGTTGTATTGTGAATATTGAAATTTGAAACTTCCACATCATTGCATTCTGTTTTTATTCACAATTTGTACAGTGTCCCAACTTTTTCGGAATCGGGTTTGTATATATATAATATACAATTAAAAGATGCATATTTTGCATAGTTGTGCAGCTTTTTAATGTGGCAACAAGATATGATAGATACGACAGAACAAGATAGGCTTTTAATAATCTTTCAGTGCGCAAAACTATGAAAATGAAACGCTTCAAAACAGAGCGGTATAAACCACTTATGCGCATCCCGGGGTGCAGAATGATGCGCTTAAAGCAACAGGTCGTAGCGCTGCGTGTGCATTGAAAAGTGCACGGCACAAAGAGAAGAAATGTTGAGCACATAAATCCTAGTGTATATCTGTCCAACAGTTTATTGATTTGTTTCTTCAGAGTTTTAAATTACAGTTATTGTGCATTTATTGCCAATTGTGTTGTATGATCTAACAGACAACCGGTAGTGAGTATGAAATCGTTTAAAAACAGCAATAAACTCTAGCAAAAGAATGTCATTTTATGCAAATCCACAGCCCTTTATCTACGTATCAAGTATTGTAACAGGAATATATGATAGGAGAGTTTTACCATGCTGCCTGCACTTAAAAAAAATATTGTGATTTTAATGGTAAAAGACTGTAAAAATGCTACGGTTAAAAACAGTTAACCGGTTAGTTTAAGAAAAACTAACTAAAAACAGAAAGTTTCCGTACTACATACGGTGAAAAAATTTTATCGATCTAACCTTACATTTGTTGAAGTTGAAGTTTATTCGTCATTACACATGTACATGTACAAGTACAGTATAACGAAATGAAGTTTGGAGCAAGCCTCCGGGCCGCAGCCGATTATTCAGGCGCCGCCCTACGCTCTCCAGAAATACAAGAATGCAATTTAGCAAGCATTACATAGCAAACACAACAAAACATAAACATAAACATAAACATGACACAGTACACGTGGTCACGTGGTGGGATTTTTTGTATGGAGTGGGAGAGGAGATAGATAACAGACAGGCAGACGGATGGGGCGGGTAGGGAATAAGGTCGGGTATGTATGGTGCGAGTGAGTCTATTGTGTTGTGTGAGAATGTTAGCCATAACTTCAGATGTTTTCGAGTTCAGTTCTATGGTTTGTCCTTGAAGGGAGATAAGGCAGTGCACAGGGGAAGATAGCAGACAAAGCTGTCAGGCTGAAATCCCAACCGAGAGATAGGGACCAAGTGAGGTTCGTTGGGCTAGTTGATTAGGTCAGGCAAATACAATTTATTATTTTTAATCCATTTGATGATCTTGGTAATTTGTCGGATCATAATCAATCAATCAGATCTGGTCCTCAGCATTCGCGTCCGGTCTGTGCAGTTTCCCTAGACATTACGTCCAGCCTCATGGCCAGACCGGTTACAGTCCGTAAAGTTCACCGATCTGACCCCGATAGAGCCCACTCTACCCTGCGTATCCGCAGTCGGACTGCGTTATTACGGTTCAGTTCCTCAATTCCTATCACTTTCTGATCTAATTCCTTCAGACGGTCACACACAACCCCGAAGCATTCTTTAATTTCCACAGACAGCGGCTGGGTGAATTTGCTTGCAGCTGTCTTACCAATCTTCCGATAGGTCAGGGCAATCCCAAAGCCAAAGAATAGGAACCCCGCCATCAATAATCCAATCATGTATAAATCTTCCGCATCCTCCACGGACAGAGCCTCCAGGCACAGGACTTGCCAGTTGTTCCATGCGTCCCTCACGTACCCTGCGGCAAAGGTCCCGTCCGGGCAGGTGGGTTCTCCCGGGGCACCCTTCCTGTAATTTTACAGTAAAATATTAAATTCAGTTAAAATGACAGTTTTTGGAAGTGAAAAAACCCCGTAAAATGACATTCTCAGAATTCCCTGCATGACACTTCACATTTGATGTATTTTCGTTGAAATAACTGTTTCTTCTTAGTTTTTTTCTAATCTGTTATATACATTAGGGTTAATGAATATTTACTGCATTTTTTTAAATTTGTGTTACCAAGATGGTGTTTAGTGTTTGTGTGAATGACACTGTGCACCTTCTATATTATTGTCCTCCTTAAAACTGCTTGTGATGAGCTTTGATTCATCATGTGACTCTCTTAAAATGTTGTTCTGGCAACCACAGCTGCCGTTCTTTTACTGTAAATTTGACAGGGATTTTATTTTACAGTGTGTTGAAACCAGACGTTTGAATGCTGAATGGAGAATGATTAACAGCCGCAGCGGAGGGAAGACGAGTTTCCGTAAAGTTCTGTTAAACTTTAATTCAACATTGTAAATATTCTTCAGTCCCTCATAGGGATCGACCGATATGGATTTTTTAGTGCCGATGCCGATACCGATTTTTTTTTTCAATATGATACGGGCTGACGATTTTCTTGAGCCGATTACTTTTCGATTATTTTCTTGCCATTACAATTATATCACAAATATTTGCTAACTCAATGTTTTTCTGTTGTTTTTATCAATGGGGTAATTTTGTTGCAATAGCTTACACATAGCACAAGGAAGCTTGATTTCAACTGATAAATTGAATGTAAAAAAAGACAAGTAAACTGTAATAAAATAAGAACAAATAAACAAATGACTACCAATAGCACAAATAAATGTAATAGAATAAAGATACAAATCAAATAGACTGTTTTTATTTTTTCAGGTATTGAGGTAAGAAACTGAATAAAGAAACAAAGTAATCACATTTAAAATAACATTGGATAATCTTCATTGTAAAAATGAAATGCAGATTAATGAGTTAATCAGTCGAGAGCAGTAAGTGATTTTCTCCTTGTCTTTTGTTATTTGCATAATATTAACAACATAGAGAGTGGCACGTTTATTAGGCTGCCTGTCCCTTTAAGAGCTGACGCAAGCACTGATCCATAACACTGTTCCTGTTACACATTCTTCCTGAACGATTTACGACTGTGTTTACGTTAATACTCAACAAGATGGCCATTGTGACATTATTTTTGAGTGTATTTTACCATAAATAAGCCATGAAAAATTGCTAAATTTGGCACTTGTATTTCAGCGGCGGCTTTATTATGTGTGTGTGTGTGTGTCAGATATGAGCGCGAAGTCTGCGTGAATGACTGGAGTTATACGCAATCCCGCGCTGAAATTCAGACCCGGTCACAGAGTGAATGAGAGGACGCGGTGCGTGTCCCTCAGACAGGAGAGCAAGAAAGTGCAGCTGGGATACTGCAGAAAGGAGTATTGGAATCGTTTTAGATATTTCAGTATCGATACATATCGAAATATCAATATTTTTGACAACACTAGTTTCCACTTTCAAAGTGTATGGCAATATTTCAAACAGTCAAACAGTTAAAAGATGCTTTGAAAGTTTAAAACTTGCCGCTGTCTTGAAGTGCAGATTCCAGCACTCTGCTAGTGGGGGAAGGGCAGTGCATGAACTGCAGCGCCTCCAGCAACACAGAGTTGCCTGTGGACGCCTGTCTGTAAATAATACTGGGAAAAAACAATCTGCAAACGCAGCAGCCCTGTATCAGGCAATGCCGATACACGTAAAAAATATTGGCCCGATATATCGGTCGATCACTAGTCCCTCACATTAAGCTATGGAATGGCTCCAAATGACTTTGAATATATTCCACAAAACATTAATCGGTGCTTGTCTATTTCTTTTGGTCCGTAATTCCCTCTTGCGCCATAGGCCTATAAAAGAACGCTATAAATAGATCAAATAACCGCAATCAGACGGTTATTTAATTATCGCGACAGGCCTACTTTAAATACCAATATGATGCACTTATTTACTGAAAAAACTAAGTATGGAATGTTGGACACTTCATGCACTCACCGCTGCAGCTTTAATTACGTAGAGGAGGAGGAGGGGCTAACAGACTCCGATGGCAAATGAATGACAAAACAAACGTATAAAGTTCATACACTACACGGTTGATTACATAGTGCATATGTACTTAATGTATAGTGCGTCATTAAGGACACAACTGTATTGTTCATTGGAATAGATGGGTGTAAGGTTTATTAAGGAAGGACATTACCAGACAAATAAAGAACTTTCAAAATACACAGACACTACACAGTAAATCATTTTATTTTAAAATTTAAAAAAGGATATTGATTTTAACTGTTCTTTGTTTCATTTATTTTGGCATTGATCTCATGTAAGGACATTTTGAAAAGATTTGACTATATTTATAATTGATAACATAGACCCCAATTTTCTTTGTGTTTAGCAAACATTGTACTTGGTTTTACTAATATCCTTGAATAAAAGAAAATAATATATTATAAATAAAATTTTTGCTAAATTTCATATATCTAAAATTGGTAAGTACAGTAAAACACTTGTTTGTTTTTGTTCTTGAAAAATAAATTCAAATATTTATCAAGACTATTTATCATTCACATAATAAGAAAGCAATTAAAGCTGTTATGTGAGTCCTTTAATATATTTACATAATGATTATACTACTGCACTGGTTGTATGTTTTTCTATGTGTATGTATATACACTCACCTAAAGGATTATTAGGAACACCTGTTCAATTTCTCATTAATGCAATTATCTAATCAACCAATCACATGGCAGTTGCTTCAGTGCATTTAGGGGTGTGCTCCTGGTCAAGACAATCTCCTGAACTCCAAACTGAATGTCAGAATGGGAAAGAAAGGTGATTTAAGCAATTTTGAGCGTGGCATGGTTGTTGGTGCCAGACGGGCCAGTCTGAGTATTTCACAACCTGCTCAGTTACTGGGATTTTCACGCACAACCATTTCTAGGGTTTACAAAGAATGGTGTGAAAAGGGAAAAACATCCAGTATGCAGCAGTCCTGTGGGCGAAAATGCCTTGTTGATGCTAGAGGTCAGAGGAGAATGGGCCGACTGATTCAAGCTGATAGAAGAGCAACTTTGACTGAAATGAGAACATGGACCCATCATGCCTTGTTACCACTGTGCAGGCTGGTGGTGGTGGTGTAATGGTGTGGGGGATGTTTTCTTGGCACACTTTAGGCCCCTTAGTGCCAATTGGGCATCGTTTAAAAGCCACGGCCTACCTGAGCATTGTTTCTGACCATGTCCATCCCTTTATGACCACCATGTACCCATTCTCTGATGGCTACTTCCAGCAGGATAATGCACCATGTCACAAAGCTCGAATCATTTCAAATTGGTTTCTTGAACATGACAATGAGTTCACTGTACTAAAATGGCCCCCACAGTCACCAGATCTCAACCCAATAGAGGATCTTTGGGATGTGGTGGAACGGGAGCTTTGTGCCCTGGATGTGCATCCCACAAATCTCCATCAACTGCAAGATGCTATCCTATCAATATGGGCCAACATTTCTAAAGAATGCTTTCAGCACCTTGTTGAATCAATGCCACGTAGAATTAAGGCAGTTCTGAAGGCGAAAGGGGGTCAAACACAGTATTAGTATGGTGTTCCTAATAATCCTTTAGGTGTGTGTGTATATATATATATATATATATATATATATATATATATATATATATATATAAAATCTATAATTACTGCAGTTCTGACTGTACATTGACTTTGTTTGAAGTTTAAAAATTTTTTGCACACTTCAGAATCTTGCCGTTAGTAGGTCATCTGGGTACTTTTTGCCCACTTTTTTTTGAGTACTGTGAATTATATATATTATGAGTTTTTCCAGCTGTCAGTGGAGGTGAACACAACTACACAGTACACACTGAAGAACCCATTGTGTTGGGAACACACTTATTTCTAAATATATATATTTTTTTATTATATTTATTCACTCCATAACTTAATTTGTGTCAACTCTGTCAGACACACATAAAAGCATGCTAATTTAATTTAATCTATCTAAAAACAGTGTAAAGTCTTCAGTTATGTAATACTGGTGCTCAGTAAAGGAGCTAAGTCCTAAGTTTTAAGTGATAAGTTTTTTTTTTTTTGAACAACCATTTATATTCTAAAGGAGAACATCATGATGTCAGTCTGGAAGTAAAGAAGTGTGACCACATCATAACAGTTACACCAAGCCCAAACTATGTGTGTACATAAAGAATAAATGAGAAGTGTTGAACAACCCTGTTTCTAAATTTCTTAATTCTCCTCCCTCTTTTTAATATTAAACATATATCACCAATGTTCTTAGGTAATTAAGATACAATATCATGTAGTTCCATTGATTTTTTAACATTTTTACACAATAAATTGAAAAAGAATAAGACATTACTTTCAAAAATAATAAAAACCTTCACGTGACTGTGTAAAATACTGATGGAGTTGTCAAAGGTCCAGCTGAAGCCAAATATACAGTATATGTTAATAGACTCATAAAAACAGCATTAAAAGAATTCCCAAAAGAATGTGCAAAAAACAAAACAAAAACAAAAAAACATATTAAATCACATTATACAGTTTTTTTGAGAGCACTTGTCAACCATCATTCATAAAACCTGACAGAGTTGACGTCTGATGGAGTTGGCAAAATTTAATTCCACCTTAATCATGTTGTACAGTACAGCAATTTTAATTTTTTTCCTCAGTTGTAGCTGCATTAACAAACATATCAAAATGGCAAGATGTATCCGACAACTATTTACAGAAACTATTACACTGTGATGACAACGTTGAAGGCTGTGACTGCAGAGACTTCATTATTGTTTGTTTAAAATATTAAAAATCTATAACTTCCAGGACTATGTGTCCTACTGTGAGATCCACAATGAGCAGGAAATAGTAAATGCTCCTCAGAGTTAAAGCTGCCCATGACACTGCCTGGTTTATTCAGAATTATAAAAAATCCTGACAGAGTTGATGCAAAGTGAAGACACAACTTTAATGGCTATTTTGACAAGTGCTTACGAGAATACAGAATGTTGAACGGCTATAATTAATGGCTAAAATTGAAAAAATAAAAATAAAATTCAGTAGCAGTATTGGTATACCTGCCTTCATTCATAGTACTTAGTACTCTAATAAGATGCCATTAAACACATATTTAAAATGATCCATCTTTATGTTGTTTCTACATGAAAATCCATGTTGGTGTGTGTTATTTCAGATGCCCCAGTGCCCAACATCACAGTGTTCAGGCAGAACCAGGACAGAGAGCATGTGATAGTGACGTGTTCATTTGGCAGGAGGTTCACTGAGAGCTCTTTCCAGCTGTCAGTGGAGGGTGAACACAACTACACACTGAAGAACCCACTGTGTTATTCAAATGAAAAGTGTGTGTTTGATGTGAAAGTGAGCACACCTGTTTCCTTCACCTGTGTGCACGAGATTCATTCTGTGGTGAACCGTCACAGTGAGATCTACACAGATGAAGAAGGAATATCTTTATTCTACATCTGCTTTTCCTCCTCCATTGCTGTTGGTCTCGTCATCATGACTGTGGCAGTGATCGTGGCCACCATCAGGAGCAAAGCTAAAGGTGTGTGTTTCACCAGTTACTCACAATCAGATCAAAATCTATAAATTAAAATAATGAAAGTGCATACACAATGTGCTGAGAGCATCACAAAATTATTTCATTTCATTATTTCCTTACAAGAAGACGCAGGTCACTGAACAGAGTTTCTCTTCCTCAATCGTATTGCTGATGACTGCAGTGGCATTGCATATGCCTACAGAGCTCAATATAGTTTTCTACGTTTATTAAAATATCACATTAGTTTTTGTTGTGAGGTGCATTTTGAACTGCTTTTAAAGATAAATCTGGCTTTGTCTTGACTGTGTTTCTGATGATTTGATCAGTCTTTAGTGTCAGTGGTTTTCCAGCACACACAGACTAACCCAGTGAACTTTTCAGAATTTGCAGTGTATATGTGTGCAGTCAGTGCAACAGCAAAGAGCTTATTTGCCAAGTTTAACTAGTTTTCGTATCATTTGGCCACAGCTTTGGGATGTTTTGATGTTCAGTTCAGTCTGATTACTTTATTTTGTTGAAAAAATGTTTTATTGAGATTTTATTTTATATTTTACGAGATGCAATTTTAGAACTGTGTATTGCAGCAACTTAATTTTCTCATTAGGATGATTTGCTTATGCTGTAACATTCCTCATTTGTATGTTTAGATAAAAATGTCTTCTAAATCAATTAATAAAAGAAATGCTTCACTTACTGCTGTAGCTTTAATTTCTCTCTACATCAGATGGCAGTAGCTTTATGTTATATCACACAAATATTTCTCACATGAAGATCATAACGACTACTTGCATGAATTACTAGAGAATGTGAACTGCAGATGTTAATAACAATTATGATACATGAACTAATACATACATACAAAAAGTATGTCTTAAAAAAAATTATTTTAGTTTTAAATATTAAAACTAAATTAAGTCTATAATAATTTCATTTAGTTTTTTATATATATATAATGTATATATATTTGTATACTGTCTAAAGTACAAATGTACTATTGTCCCAATTTCCCAGTTTTGATTTCTAACTATAGATCCAGCTAAATTTCTACTAGCTGTGGCTTAATACTGCCATATGTAGGATTTGAGGGCGCACCAGACACAAATGAATCTTGGTTCAAACATAATTCCACACAAAACTCAACTCAACACTCCCAAATGCACTGTCCATGGAGCGGACCTGTTTACATTTCACTGCCGGTTGTATATTCTGTATATAACTGTGTATGTGACAAATAAAACTCTTGAATCTTGAATCTTGAATCAACAATCTATGGCCATGAAAGAAGTGGTCTCCATTCAGTCTGCACCAAGCTAACAAACCCCCCCAGCTAAGTACTTTATGGCCTTGCAAGCTTTGGGCCACACCAAGATAACGGCAGAGACTGTTTGATCCCCAAGTCAAAGAGCCAAAACAGAAGTGACACAGAGTCTAAATCCAGAAGAAATTGAAAGAAGCTGTTTAGAGCGGTAAGTTAGGAGGCCAGAGATAACAGGTAATTTATGGTGAGGAGTGGGGAAGCAGTCACCTCTGAACAAAAGATGATACCTAATTGGTCAGAACCCATCCAGGAGGATGGGCAGACATTTGAGTTTAAAATCTCAGAACACGAACAAAGATTCAGACAAAAGACATAAGATGACAATATGACGACGACAAGTAGCCCGGACAGAAGCAGATCAAGATCAGAGAAAATGGGTTAACGATTTCATTCAAGCCATCTAAATACTCTCATCTCACTTTCCTTTCTTTTACTTAGTTTCTTTTCCTTCCGTTGTGTCACGTTTTGCCGCAAAATGTCGATCAATTCTACAGCAAAGCCCATTTCAACTTCAAATCTCATCCACGAGACTTTCCATCCATCCACCAACACACCATGTGATTAGCCTCAGAAGACATCGATCAAAGACACGACGAGACCGCCAGTGAATCAAAGAACCTGGGAAATCCCCTCTCCAGCCAGGACTAAGAAGGAGGGAATCCCCATTCAAAGAAGACACAAACTCCAAATGCAAGTAACACCTCCAGATTCTAAATTAACTGGTGTATTGATATCAAATTTAATAACCCCACCTAAGAAAGGATAGAAGGGTTAAATTAATGATTGATGGTTCATTCAGGTCATGTGTTTTAAATACATATATTGCTAGAAACTTGGGATTTCATCATTTTCACACTCTTAAAACTCATTCTTTCCTCATTTTCCTTCTTTCTGCAACTCGTGTGAATGTGTGTGTGAGTGTGAACACACACACACTTTTTTCTAGATAATATCATTATATTCTAAAGGAGAACATCATGATGTCAGTCTGGAAGTAAAGAAGTGTGACCACATCATAACAGTTACACCAAGCCCAAACTATGTGTGTACATAAAGAATAAATGAGAAGTGCTGAAATGTTGCAAAGTTAATCAATGCAGTTGTAAGGCTGTAAAAACTAGCAATAAAGGAAATTAACATCTAAACTCACTCATTCATTTAGCATCTCCATCAGAGACGACGTCACGCTGAGTGACTCATCTAAGAATGACTTTAATTTACATGCCTTTACATGCCTTTGTCCATTCACCACTGAATTCACCATCAAAATCTATATGGTTTCATGTGAATTCTCATAATACAATATTATACATGTTTGATGTCGTTTGAAATGTCTCAGTGTGATTGGTACAAAGATCTCATCCCCACAGAAGTAAACTAGAAAACAATAAAGGTTTTAAGAAGTTTAGAGACATTTTGCTAATTACGGTGGGTGTGGCTGTCGGCCATTTGGTCTTCTAACAATACAGGCATATGGGAGAGTGATTCAATTTAAATTCCCATTGCTAACACATGTTTACATTTGAAAGAGTTTTACATCTTGGTCTGATATTTAAGGAGACGTTTCAGAAAGGGTCAGGCTTGAACTTTTATATGGGTCAGCCCGTAGCGCTGAGTGTCTGCTATAGATGCTCAGCGTTATGTCATTTTAAGTCAGGTATCCATATTTCATTCTTTACTTCGAGTATTTGATGTTATGTATGGACTGTCTTTGAATTGATTGTGTAATCGCCGTTATACATTTACCTGACTGTTAATAAATTGTTACATTTTGATCTACATTTAACTATCTCTAGTAGATGAACGGGTATAATTTCAGCAAAGGATTAAACAGAATAATTAAATATTAACTATTAAATATAAAAAATGATATAAATAATAACCAATTGGCATTTTAACCTAAATTCAAAATTATGATAAAATGGAGTCAGATAAAGATAAATTGGAATTAAATCCTTTTGCCCAGCTGAAAGTACCGAACGCGCAAGAGACCTTCACCCGCAGATTTTAGCGTGTCACTGGAAACAATGATAATACCACTTCCTGAGCTCAGTTTTTGTGCAATAGGCCATTTTACTTCTTCAAAATGTAATAATTTGCGTGCTATACTAAATAATTTATTGCAATATCATAGTATAAACACAGGCTTTGTTTCTGAAAAACTACAGGAAATAAAAAGTGAATTAAAAACCCAAACCCAACTACTGCACAACATTTTACAGAAAGGAAAATCCTTTGAAGCACAATGAAGTTCCTCCTTTTGCTGTTTAGCTGCTCAGCCTTACATAATACACTAGAATTTTGTAAATACATAGAGATAGAGAATAATAAGTAAATAAATGATGCATACTTTCACACGTTGAATAAATTTACAGTTTCTTTTATTCAGAGAAATGTGCTATATTGTATAAACCCTATTATGAGCAAACTCTGCCTGTGAGTATTAAATCATTTGATTTTTAATTGATATTTTCATACATATGAACAGAAATCTAACTTTTGCCCTTTGTTTCTCTAGCCTCAGATCTTCTATAGCAGAGGTCTTCAACCCTGCTCCTGGAGACCCACTGTCCTGCAAAGTTTATTTCCAACATGTGCTGCATTCCAGTTGGTTTTTATTATGCCCTTCACTAGCTAACTTCCCTCCATCTCGTTCACTCGGATGTGCGTCATTGTTTACATTGCATGAGTGCCCACTACTGGCGGAACATTTGCAATGGACTGAACTGGAACCTCCTAAGCCCTTGATCACTTGGAATCCACTATGGAGTTGATTTATTTTTATTTTTTTTCCTTTACGAAATTGTTTAATGCAGCATTCTACATGTATATAGGTGTGTGTGGGTTGTTTTAAATGTTTTAAAAAAATAATTAAAATATCATTAAGTTGTTTGTGGTGGGGTAAATTAAATGCGATATGCTCTGACGTCACAATCGTGTTGCATTGTGGTATATGAAGCTGCCTGAAGTGTACATAAGAAGTAGACTCGCTCCTTCTGTCAAAATCAAGGGAGCAAGGGTCTATCCATATAAACTTCCCTTGTCCACTTCACAAAGTGGAACACACTTCAAAATGGCAGCGGGGATTCCCCCGAGGGGAAGTGCTTAGGGAAGTTTGCAAGTGCGTGTCTAAAAGTGGAATGAAACGCAGCACTGCTTCAGCACATCTGCCTGTGTATTTTCAACAAATGAACCTGAAGATCTTGATTAGCTTCACCTGTCTTTAATTAGGGTTGGAGCGAAACTCTGCAGAACAGTGGGTCCCCAGGAGCAGGGTTGAAGACCTCTGATCTATACTGAGGAGAAAGAGCCATCGTCCATACATATGCAAATACAATCTACTTTTTGACAAAAGTATTTGAAAGGACTGTGGTGTAAAATAACCTAAAAAAAAAAAAAAAAAAAAAAAAAAAGCAATTTGTTCCTAACAACGTTCCTTTAAAAGCAATATTACAGACTACTGACCTACAGACAAATCAATACATTAAAAGAGTGTTTAAATTGAGTCTGGATAAAGAGAGTTCAGCTTTTCACCAGCATCTTGCTGTGTTTTATTTCAGATGTCAGTTTACCAACAGATGGAGGACAGAAGGGCTGAACCCCGAACACTAGATGGAGGCCGAATGCGTGCCATTTGTTTGCTCTGTCTGGGTTTCCACTTTGATTTTTGTTCTGTGTAAAACTTGCTTTTGCTTAGCTTGATTTTCATGTCTGAGTATTACTTTTGTTTTCAGTTATATTGTGTACATATCATTTGTAAATACTCCATTTAAGGGAAGTAGGAGTGTGACGCCATTTCTTTTGTATGTGTCGTTTGTTTTATGTTTTTGATTAAGGGAGTCAGGGAAGTTGCGTTGTTGTATTTTTCTTTTATTCTGTTTTCTTTCATTTAGGTTATTTAGTGGCTACTAAAATTTGTTATTTCTGTTTGCTATTTTGGCCTTTTCCACTCCTGAATTTAATCCCTTTGTGTTTGATTATATTTTCACTATATACTTTTGTGGTTAATAAATCTAATTTTGTTGAATTTGTACTTCTGAGTGAGCGCACATTCATTTATGTTGCGGCTGGCCCTAAACGGTCGTAACACTCTGTACAATCAAGTGTATGTTGCTTGTGTTTGTTTCAGATTTTCCTGCAGTTTTGGATGATCATGAGGATAGAGTATCTTCATTCAACATCTGCTTTTTCTCCAGCAAAGACTATGAGCATAACGAACCTTGAAATACTTCCGAAAGAAAAAGAAACAAGAATATACCCAAGAATATGAATTTAAATGATTATTATGCTTTTAGACTATTACATTAAGACTTTACATAATTTAGAAAAAAACAGATCCAAAGCACGCACATCAACGGCAAAACGATTATTTGCTCAAAATAAACATTAAAAAAAAAACAGGAAAAAGTCGGCACACCACGACTCCCACACAGGTGGTAACTGACGAAGAGCCTATGTGCTCGAAATGTTACCACCTGTGTGGGAGTCTAGCATTACATTTTTACATGTTTCGGAGCCGTGGTGTGCTGACTTTTTCCTGACTTTACATCATTTAATTTAATTTTATGAATTTTTTTTCCTCATTTGTTGTTCATTTGAGTTAAAATGGCTGAGAAATTAATACATGTTTTTCGCTGTTTTCTTACAGCTGTAGCTTCTGACTACATCCAGTAGGGTTGCAGAATTAGCTGTGGTTTAGTACTGCTGAGTGTTGTAATGCAACTGACTTGAAGGGATAGTTCATCCCAAGATGAAAATTAGCTCATGATTTACTCACCCTCAAGTCATCCTAGGTGTATATGACATTCTTCTTTCAGATGAATACAATCACATATCCACAATACAAATATCCATATTTAAAACATTACAAACTGTAATCTCTAACTTCCGCTAACTGTCGCATGCGTTCATGAGAGGCTGGTGTTCCAGCGTAAGTTACACCTGCGTCCTACATCATACGCTGGAACGCCAGCCTCTCCTGAACACGCGTACGACAGTTAACGGAAGTTAGAGATTACAGTTTCAAAACAGAAATAGCCATTCACTGCCATTATAAAGTCTGGAAGAGCTTAGACATTTTTTAATATATATCCAATTGTATTAATCTGATAGAAGAATGTCATATACACCTAGGATGACTTGAGGGTGAGTAAACCATGGGCTAATTTCAATTTTGGGGTGAACTATCCCTTTAAAGGGGTCGTGAATTGAGAAATAAACTTCTTCAGCTTTTGACATTTAAGACGTCATCATACTACAAGAATATCCTGTAAGTTTCAGAGCTGAAAACTTCCTTGTTAGTCTAAAAACAGCTTTTATTGAAACCAAACCCAGAGAACGACTCATTGTGGAATGTCCCTGTCATAAATATGTGAAAGACCACTGGCGTGTTAGTGAGTTGACGAGATGTGGCCTAATGGTTAGTCAACGCTCTCTTCCACTCTTGTTACCAACAACTGAGGTGCCCTTGAGCAAGGCACCTAACCCCTAAACGCTCTCTGGGCGCCGCAGCAAAAATGGCGGCACACTGCTCTGGGTGTGTGTTCAATATTACACAGTATGTGTTCAATACTCACTGCTGTGTGTGCACTTGGATGGATGAAATTCAGAGCACAAATTTTGAGTTCACAAATTATTCACAAATTATGGGACACCATACTTGGTTACATGTTACATCACTTTAATGCTAGGAACAATGTGAATGTCTCAGATGAGCATTATTTATTTGATTTCGGTACATTTCTTTTACAGACTTTTACGATATGGACTCAACAGTAATGACACAACATGTAAGTAACCATGTTAATTCTAATGCCTGAAGTTGAAGTTGAAGTTGAAGTTTATTTGTCATTACACATGTACAAGTACAGTATAACGAAATGAAGTTTGGAGCAAGCCTCCGGGCCGCAGCCGATTATTCAGGCGCCGCCCTACGCTCTCCAGAAATACAAGAATGCAATTTAGCAAGCATTACATAGCAAACACAACAAAACATAAACATAAACATAAACATGACACAGTACACGTGGTCACCTGGTGGGATTTTTTGTATGGAGTGGGAGAGGAGATAGATAACAGACAGGCAGACGGATGGAACGGGGAGGGAATAAGGTCGGGTATGTATGGTGCGAGTGAGTCTATTGTGTTGTGTGAGAATGTTAGCCATAACTTCAGATGTTTTCGAGTTCAGTTCTATGGTTTGTCCTTGAAGGGAGATAAGGCAGTGCACAGGGGAAGATAGCAGACAGCTGCCCGGCTGACCTCCCAACCGAGAGATAGGGACCAAGTGAGGTTCGTTGGGCTAGTTGATTAGGTCAGGCAAATACAATTTATTATTTTTTAATACATTTGATGATCTTCGGTAATTTGTCCGGATCATAATCAATCAATCAGATCTGGTCCTCAGCATTCGCGTCCGGTCTGTGCAGTTTCCCTAGACATTACGTCCAGCCTCATGGCCAGACCGGTTACAGTCCGTAAAAGTTCACCGATCTGACCCCCGATAGAGCCCACTCTACCCTGCGTATCCGCAGTCCGGACTGCGTTGTTACGGTTCAGTTCCTCAATTCCTATCACTTTCTGATCTAATTCCTTCAGACGGTCACACACAACCCCGAAGCATTCTTTAATTTCCACAGACAGCGGCTGGGTGAATTTGCTTGCAGCTGTCTTACCAATCTTCCGATAGGTCAGGGCAATCCCAAAGCCAAAGAATAGGAACCCCGCCATCAATAATCCAATCATGTATAAATCTTCCGCATCCTCCGCCTGATCTGTGATCAGTGATTTCTGATATGTAATGATTCATGTACAGTCAGATGTTCTTTGTCTATGTGTCAGTAAATCAAACCAGTGACTAAATGCTCAACTTCACATTGTTTCTCTTAAATGTAAAGGTATGGATGAAAATAATCTGTTATTTCAACTGTGATTAAATTATATAGAAACCAATGAAAGAAGGCTTGACCTCTTCCCATAGTGCATCCCAGTGCCATGTGTTCCCCAGGTAAGCGACGCACACGTCCAGTTCTGATGCTCACGTGCCCACTGTTGGCGCTTTCGGTGGTGGAAAGGGGTCAGCATTGGCACCCTGACTGGTCTGTGGCTATGCAGCCCCACTATACGAACTACAAACTGTGATGCACTGTGTATTCTGACACCTTTCTATCAGAACCAGCATTAACTTCTTGAGCAATTTGAGCTCCAGTGGCTCGTCTGTTTGATCGGACCACACGGGCCAGCCTTCGCCCCCCACGTGCATCATTGAGCCTTGGCCGGCCATGACCCTGTGGCCGGTTCACCACTGTTCCTTCCTTGGAGCACTTTTGATAGATACTGACCACTGCAGACCGGGAACACCCTACAAGAGCTGCAGTTTTGGAGATGCTCTGACCCAGTCGTCTAGTAAGGGTGTGAACCTACACTGGTCTCACGGTTCGGTTCAATTACAATCATGCCATTGATTCGGTTCAGTTCATATCACGATGCATCACAATGCATTGACGATGCACTGCATCCTCATGTATACAATTTTGTCAGTCAGTTATATGAACTGAACCTTTAATTTTACCTGCTTAAACAAAACACGCTTCTTGAATGCATCAAATAAAACTCAAGTCTGGGCACAGAAGACAACAGGAGCATTTAGAACAAATACACAAAATACTAAAAGCCACTTCAGGAGGGAGTCTGGGCTGAATTACAGTCAAAACTAAAGTCTAAATGCATCTGGTTGTTGAAACCACATATGTAAATTTTACTCCTCGCAACAATGCAAACTAATTTTTTTTACGTGTGAGAGCGTGTTATGGGCTATATGACATGTTATAGCCCGATATGACAGCGCTACTGAAGCACGCATCACTGCAGACGAGCAGCTGCGTGTCTCTTCATCAAGCCAGAGCACAAACTACCGAAAGTAAGTCGCAGAACTTTTAAAGGCACTATATAAAATAAATGTATTATAATTATTATTACCTTTTTGTTATTTGTAATATTTTATTATTACCTTTTATTAGATTTCTGTCAGGATCACTATCGTCAAATATGATTGACCATTATATAGCATATAATTTGGATTGGCGATATGGTTCTGTTCTGAGCAAGAACTCCCTGCGCATCCATGCAGCCTAGCATGGATAAGAGCAGGGAGAGCAGCAAACCCCCCCTTAGGGTAAACAGAACATTACCAACATAATGTATTGCAGATATCATTAATGTTGATATTAAATGTACAAAATAGTTCAGGAATTTAGTCTGATTCAAGGGGAATTAAAATACCAAATCCTGACTGACGATAGGAGGAGCTGGGGATGGAGAAGGAAAATGAGCTCTGGAGAACGCGATAAATGATGCTCATGTATCATGTATACATGTATATATATATATATATATATATATATATATATATATATATATATATACACACACACACTCACCTAAAGGATTATTAGGAACACCATACTAATACTGTGTTTGACCCCCTTTCACCTTCAGAACTGCCTTAATTCTACGTGGCATTGATTCAACAAGGTACTGAAAGCATTCTTCAGAAATGTTGGCCCATATTGATAGGATAGCATCTTGCAGTTGATGGAGATTTGTGGGATGCACATCCAGGGCACGAAGCTCCTGTTCCACCACATCTCAAAGATGCTCTATTGGGTTGAGATCTGGTGACTGTGGGGGCCATTTTAGTACAGTGAACTCATTGTCATGTTCAAGAAACCAATTTGAAATGATTTGAGCTTTGTGACATGGTGCATTATCCTGCTGGAAGTAGCCATCAGAGAATGGGTACATGGTGGTCATAAAGGGATGGACATGGTCAGAAACAATGCTAAGGTAGGTCGTGGCATTTAAACTATGCCCAGTTGGCACTAAGGGGCCTAAAGTGTGCCAAGAAAACATCCCCCACACCATTACACCACCACCACCAGCCTGCACAGTGGTAACAAGGCATGATGGATCCATGTTCTCATTCTGTTTGCGCCAAATTCTGACTCTACCATCTGAATGTCTCAACAGAACTCGAGACTCATCAGACCAGGCAACATTTTTCCAGTCTTCAACTGTCCAATTTTGATGAGCTTCTGCAAATTGTAGCCTCTTTTTCCTATTTGTAGTGGAGATGAGTGGTACCCAGTGAGGTCTTCTGCTGTTGTAGCCCATCCGCCTCAAGGTTGTGCATGTTGTGGCTTCACAAATGCTTTACTGCATACCTCGGTTGTAATGAGTGGTTATTTCAGTCAAAGTTGCTCTTCTATCAGCTTGAATCAGTCGGCCCATTCTCCTCTGACCTCTAGCATCAACAAGGCATTTTCACCCACAGGACTGCCGCATACTGGATGTTTTTCCCTTTTCACACCATTCTTTGTAAACCCTAGAAATGGTTGTGCGTGAAAATCCCAGTAACTGAGCAGATTGTGAAATACTCAGACCGGCCCGTCTGGCACCAACAACCATGCCACGCTAAAAATTGCTTAAATCACCTTTCTTTCCCATTCTGACATCCAGTTTGGAGTTCAGGAGATTGTCTTGACCAGGACCACACCCCTAAATGCATTGAAGCAACTGCCATGCGATTGGTTGATTAGATAATTGCATTAATGAGAAATTGAACAGGTGTTCCTAATAATCCTTTAGGTGAGTGTATATGTTTATATATATATATATATATATATATATATATATATATATATATATATATATATATATATATATATATACACATATATATACACATACATACATACACATATATATATTGGCCGTGTCTGTGATAGACGTCATACACTTGAATTGGATGGGTAAGGGTTGTTGTTCAGATCATTGCAGCTTGAAGTCTTTGTCTTGAAAAATTTTCTTATGTCCTTTTATGTCAACTAATTTGCTAAATTGGCTGCCAGCACAAAATTAGCCTAAAGCATTTGTTCACGCGGTCCTCCCATTCGGGCTAGCTCTTTCCCCTCGCGTCTTTACGAAGATTGTCGAGACAGCCCTTACGCTGCTAAGGCAGCACGTAGTTTGCATCCTGAACTACCTCGACAGCTGGCTCAAACTGGGTCACTCTCTAGGGCAGGTGTGCGAACACAGAGATCTAGTGCTCCAGCACTTAGGCCGTCTGGGCCTTCGGGTCAACTGGGAAAAGAGCAAACTCTGCCCGGTGCAGAGGATCTCTTTTCTCGGTATGGAAAATCGACTCGGTCGCCATGTGCGCGCAGCTTAGTTGCGCAGTCACTGCTGATTTGCCTCCATCGGATTGAGAGCAAGAGTGCGGTTCCACTGAAATTATTTCAGAGGCTCCGCGGGCATATGGCATCTGCAGCCACGGTAACACCGCTCGGATTGCTTCATATGAGACCGCTTCAGCACTGGCTTCGCGATCGAGTCCCGAGATGGGCATAGCAGTCGGGCACGCTCCGGGTTCCAGTGACTCGGGCCTGCCTGCAGACCCTCACCCCGTGGTCGAACCTCAGCTTTCTACGGGCCGGAGTGCCCTTAGAACGAGTTTCCAGGCATATTGTTGTATCAACAGATGCCTCTGCTACGGGCTGGGGTGCCATGTGCAATGGACATGCTGTCGCGGGCTCCTGGACAGGACCCCAGCGCCCCTTGCATGTCAATTGCCTTGAGTTGCTGACAGTACAGTACCTGCACCGCTTCCGAGCCCTGCTCAAGGGTCAACATGTACTAGTCTGGTCAGACAACACAGTAGCGTACATCAACCATCAGGGTGGTCTGCGCTCCCGCCGTATGTTTCAACTCGTCCGTCATCTCGTTCTATGGAGTCAGAAGCATCTGAGGTCCCTTCGTGCTATCCATGTCCCAGGAGTCCTGAACCGGCCAGCCAACGAGCTCTCTCGGGTTCAGCCACTTCTCAGAGACGGGGCACCCTATGGCACCCGCATCCCGATCTGTGGAACCTCCACATGTGGCTCCTGGATGGGACGCGGCAGGTTTGAGTACCCTGCCACCTCCGGTGGTGGCTACCATCACTTCCACTAGGGCAGAGTCTATGAGACATGCCTACACGTTGAAGTGGAACCTCTTCGTCACCTGGTGCTCTTCTTGCCAGGAAGACCCCTGGAAATGCCCGATCGGGTACGTGCTCTTGTTTCTCCAGGAAGGGTTGGAACGAAGGCTGTCTCCTTCCACCCTCAAGGTATACGTGGCCGTTATATCTGCCCACCACGACCTTGTGGAGAACAAAAAGGTAAGTCAGCACGACCAGGTCATCAGGTTCCTGAGGGGCGCCAGGAGGCTTCATCCTCCTTGCGCTCCCCTTGTACCCTCTTGGGACCTCTCAGTAGTCTTAGATGCTCTGCAGAGGCCTCCCTTTGAGCCTTTGCGATCAGTCGAGCTTAAGTTCCTGTCAATGAAGACAGCGCTCCTGGTCGCTTTGGCCTCCATCAAGAGGGTAGGGGACCTGCAGGCATTTTCAGTTGACAAAGCGTGCCTGGAATTCGGGCCGGCCAATTCTCACGTGATCCTGAGCCCCCGGCCTGGATATGTACCGTTGAGAGACCAGGTGATGAACCTGCAAGCACTGCCTTTGGAGGGGACAGACCCAGCCTTGGCACTGCTCTGTCCAGTACGTGCCCTCCGCGCCTACGTAGACAGGACGCAGTGTTTCAGGACCTCAGACCAGCTCTTTGTCTGTTATGGTGGGAGGCTGAAGGGAAAGGCTCTCTCAAAGCAAAGGTTGCCCCACTGGATAGTGGACGCCATTGTTTTGGCTTACCAGACGCTGGGGCGTCCATGCCCCCTTGGGGTCAGGGCCCACTCTACTCGGAGTGTGGCCTCCTCTTGGGCTTTAGCACATGGCGCTTCGCAAACAGACATCTGCAGAGCTGCAGGCTGGGCGACACCTTACACATTCGCCAGATTTTACAATCTCAGAGTGGAGCCTGTTTCCGACTATGTACTCGCCCCTACTAGTGGCCGGTAATGGATTAGGCTCAGGTGTCTTCGCTTGCTCTCCATTCCACTCCTCGGACTGTATACGTGCAATTATATCCTCAGGTGAGCTTCCCGGAAGCCCTGAGCTCCTCCAGCACTGTCAACGCCGACACCAGTAAGTCTGCCCACTCGCCCAGACCCTCGTGTCAGGCCAGGTGCCTCCGTGTGCATGGTTCCCCCTTTTTGGGCAACTCCCACACGTGTATTTCCACCATAAGCCTCCTCAAGCAGGTGTTTTCCCTTGGCAAACTTGCCACCCCTGGGGTTAAAAGTCCACTTTCGGCTGGTTCCCCAGAATCTTCCATATGCAGCCCCTAGTGGTCATATGTGTATTCTCCCCACGGGCAGGCATCCTGGCGCATGTTCCCCCTGGAATATGCTTCCCAGTGTACCTTGGTATTCCTGTGATAAGTGGGAGTCCTTCGTCCGTACTAAGCCTTACAACAGGGAGCTCGCACTCGCACTAGATTGGGACCCTGATTCGTCAGTCACTGACGTTACTCGGAGTGACTGAATGAAAGGGAACGTCTCAGTTACGTATATGTAACCCTCGTTCCCTGAGGAGGGAACGGAGACGTAACGTCCCTCTGCCACTCCTCTGTACCGCTGGAACAGCCAGAGTTCAGTCTTGACTCCTCAGCAGGTAAACATAATGTAATGTACTTTGCGTACTTCCTTATATACCCACGCGGTGGGGCGGAGTTACGCATGCACATTCCACATGCCCATGGCATTGGCACTGCCATTGGGTGCTTTCTTAGATCTCGAAGATGATAGGCTTCTAAGCGAAACCCCCATTCGTTAGTCACTGACGTTACGTCTCCGTTCCCTCCTCAGGGAACGAGGGTTACATACGTAACCGAGACGTTCAGTTATGACACCTGACCGAAATGTTCAAAATCCTGCTGCGCCACTCACATCGGTTTCCATTAAATTACATTATATGTCCAACTCATTGTTATTGTGTTGTACTCATGCATCAACGCCACTTTGTTCACAACTTCAGTTTGGTGATTATTCATTTAATGACGCGTTCGGTGTCCTAGACTCGACGTCTACTAACCGGCTTTACAGTAATGGAAACAAAAAAATCTAAACCAAACTGAACCACAGACAAACAGCATTTTTTTTTTAAAGACAGGGGAAAACACCCAAGCCTGCCACTAATCAGTAACTCTTGCGCACAAGATGAAAGCCTGCCATGAAATAAGTAATTCATGTGCGCAGTGGAAGTAATGAAAAAAATATGAAAACTTTGGTGTTGAATGTTTATTTAATTTTATTTAATCAATATACACCATTTCATGTCATACTTTTAGGCTTAATTTAATTGATTGGTAAAAATGCATATTGGTACTTTCTCAGTTAACATGAAATCATCCATCGTGTTTGAGTTCAGCAGATGACTTAAGGGACCTATTTTGATCCCTTAATTTTTTAAGGGCTAAATGGTTACTAAGGACTTTGTTGCAACGCATAACAGAACTTAAGGGAAATACTTAATGACAGCCTTAAGATTCCTTAAGTGGACCCTTAGGGTTTTTTTTCTTGCAACCCACTCTTTTCTCCCACAATCAACTTGTACTAAGGGTACCCTTAACCTTATAACTAAGGGTTTTCTTAACATAAGGGCTTTCATGCAACCGGGCCCAGACCAAGACAGAAACCTCTTTCAAATGTAAACATGAGTTCACAATGAGAATTTGTATTAATCAAGCCTCCAGACCTGTATTTTACACCTTATTGAGGACAGGAAGTAATATGCATGAAAGACCAATTAGCAGAGGACACACCCCACCACAGTAAGCAAAATATCTCTAAACTCTTAAAACCTTTATTAACTTTTTGCTTACTTCTGTGGGAATGAGACCTTTTAAAATGATACCTAATACTGCATAGTACTTGTTCACATTAACCCATATAGATTTTGGGTGAATTTCAGGTCCTCTCAACACATGGAGAAGAGAGATGAGGGTGAGGGGGATGAAATGTAAATTAAGATGATTGACTCAGTGTGGTTGCGTCTTGGGTAGGGATGCTAAATGCACGAGAGAGTTCATATGTTAATTTCCTTTGTTTTCTTAGAGAGTCACCTTCTCTTCCAGCTTTCCAGTTTCTCCAGTCTTACAACATTAAGAAAGTATCTGTTCAATTTAATAGAATGCAATTAAAATGACACGCAAAACCAATTGGGTTTTATTTATTTTTGGTTGTTTTCCTGCTATGGCTTTAAACTAGCTGTGGTTTGGTATTATTTGAGTTTTGGGTTGCTTTCTGTCTTTCAGATGTAGCTCATGTTGGGTGGATGGAGGCGGGGGGCAGCTGCTCATCATCTAAAAAAATATAATAATATGCTATATGCACTGGGGAGAAATGGGAACCCACTTTTACTCAGAAATTGATAACTGTAATAAATAGCCTAATTACAAAGAAACTGAAATTTCTCCATCTCTGGGAAGCCGACTAATGTTTATTCTGGTCTTATTCCTCTTTTTGCAGAATAGCATTTTTTTTTTTCTGTGGAAGTTCGCTTTCAGCAGAAAGCTCTGTAATGTGCTCTGCCATTTTGTTTTTATGGAGTGTGTAGGCACAAACTCTCGCAGTGTCCTTATAAATGCAGGAAGGGCCAACAGTTTCAAAGGGACAGACCGGGTTTATGCAGTTTGGAAAAGTATAAATGTGTTTTTAGTCATTTCTAGGTCTGGATAAGTATGGAAAAATATAATATATCTGGCACCTAACTAATACTATTGTCACAGTTAGTTAGTATTCATTTAATTTTCAAGGACTTTTGGTTTGTTTCTCTTCAGTTACCTGGGGCACGTCCACACTCAAACCGGTGCGCAAACTTTTGCTATGGTTTCCGGGTTGAACGTCATGTTTCCTGGAAACAGTGTGCAGCGCGTTTGAGATATGTTTTCTCGTTTGGTGGGTGTGTCCAAAATGTCAGCCCAATCAGCAGCAACATGTATATAAACCACGCAGTATTAAAGAGACAGCTCGCACAGTGGGTCCAAGTAAAGCTGTTTACAAATGTGTCCGTTACAGCACGGTATACGCAACAATTGAAGATATTAGAAGACATGTTTGTCTTTTCATCCTGAAATGCGAGGCAAATGTTGGATCACAATAATTAGGAACCACAGTTTCCACAAATCCCTTCACTCTTTTATTCTGGACAGCAAGGGCAGTGACTGTAACATTAAGCGTGTTTTGCAGTAGCCTATTAAACATGTATTTATATCAGTTTCATCAGGCTCTGAACATTCTTCAAAAAGAACACAAAGAATGGCCTTCTCAGCTGCCATTAGGACTGGGCACCGAACGGCGATACTTTTATGGTATCGAACGAAAAACTCAGATACTATGAGTATCGAAAAACAATTTATCTTTCGGTGCCAAATTTCAGTTCCAAAAGCCAAGCGGCTGTGTCTGTGTGAGCCTGTAGCATACTTGCATGTAAGGAACTAAAGCACCGGCGATTGGCTGTCCACCACCACGTGACGGGTAGGATTTTTGAAGATACCCGCAGTCACACAACACAAGTGTAGTTGTTTTTTCCCCATGTGTTCTACCGCATCGTTTTACAATGCCAGAGAGGTCTAAAGTGTGGCTAAACTTTATAAAAGTGGATGCCGAGTCAGCAAAGTGCAACATATGCGATAAGAGTATTGCAACCAAAGGCGGCAATACCAACAATTTAATGAAGCACTTGACCATGCACGGGATCAATATTAAGGCAGAAAATTACACTGTATTTGACTGTAAAAAGATGGAACCAGAGGAGCCTTTCATCTCATCGCAGTCAAACCCACCCTAGTCAACATCATTTGGCATTTCTGGGATTGTAGCAGTAAGAAAGGTCACCTTTTTTAGCGAACAGAAGTTAAAGTAATTGTTTACTCTAACGCGAGTGGTTTGAATGTGTGGATGCAACTCTTCGTTGCTATGTAACGTTACCTAGGAGCTATAACGTTATTCTTTGACCAGGCAGGCAACATCTTTGTTTTTCCAACGTAACGTTAAGGTTACACATTTTAGAAATACTTGACAGATAAGTGTAATTTCACTACTTAAACCGAATGCATCCCCATAACGTTGACTAGAACTTTATGTATGTTAGCTTGTGCTGCTAGTCGGTTGCTGTAGTGTTAGCGCTGTCTATTTCCCCCTTCACATTAGCCTCTGCACCGGTCCACCCTGATGTTAGGAATAGGAAGACAATACCAGAAAGTGTCAATCCCTTCACACTGCCAGCAAGAGGGAAAATATCCAAGCAAAGACGAGATCAGTGCCACAGAGCAGTCACAGAGTTTATTGTTAAAGGTTTGCTACCTTTTTAGACAGTGGAGGCCCCATGGTGGAGGTGAGCAAGCTATCCAAAAAGCTTTTATTAATAATGTTACCCTGAGTGAGAAGTGTTACCAGAATTTGTTTTAATTAAGATGAAAAATAAAAGTTTTGTGTTTAATGTATTTTTGAAATTGGCACCGGATTGAAAGATTTTGAACAATACCCAGCCCTAGTTACCATAGTTCCAACTCCTGCGTCATCAGAACAGGGTGTTCAACGCACCACCGTTTCCGTTTAAAAAAAAACGTTTTGCAACGTTTTGTCGGGGCTGCGTTCCTTTGTTCTAGTTTCCTGCCAATATCAGTTGTCATGGATACTCATTTAAGGAGCACACCTGTTTGTAATTAAGTTTGTCATTTTGTGGATTTAAGTTCCTCTATTGCTCACGGTCATTGTCAAAATATTGTTTGTGCTTGCAAGCTGTCTTGCATCTATGTGAATTTCCTAGGTTCACTTGGTTTTAATAAGCACGCTTCAATTTGAATCTACTTCATCAGTAAACTATGTACCTAATTTGTCTCCACGGTCTCCAGGAGTCCTCATGTGTCCCTAGGTCCGTTAAATAACCACGTATACACTCACCTAAATGATTATTAGGAACACCTGTTCAATTTCTCATTAATGCAATTATCTAATCAACCAATCACATGGCAGTTGCGTCAATGCATTTAGGGGTGTGGTCCTGGTCAAGACAATCTCCTGAACTCAAACTGAATGTCAGAATGGGAAACAAACATGGGTTCTACAAACCATAGAACTGAACTCGAAAACATCTGAAGTTATGGCTAACATTCTCACACAACACAATCTCAGACTCACTCGCACCATACATACCCGACCTTATTCCCTCCCCGTTCCATCCGTCTGCCTGTCTGTTATCTATCTCCTCTCCCACTCATACAAAAAATCCCACCACGTGACCACATGTACTGTGTCATGTTTATGTTTATGTTTATGTTTTGTTGTGTTTGCTATGTAATGCTTGCTAAATTGCATTCTTGTATTTCTGGAGAGCGTAGGGCAGCGCCTGAATAATCGGCTGCGGCCCGGAGGCTTGCTCCAAACTTCATTTCGTTATACTGTACTTGTACATGTACATGTGTAATGACGAATAAACTTCAACTTCAACTTCAACTTCGAAAGAAAGGTGATTTAAGCAATTTTGAGCGTGGCATGGTTGTTGGTGCCAGACGGGCCGGTCTGAGTATTTCACAATCTGCTCAGTTACTGGGATTTTCACGCACAACCATTTCTAGGGTTTACAAAGAATGGTGTGAAAAGGGAAAAACATCCAGTATGTGGCAGTCCTGTGGGCGAAAATACCTTGTTGATGCTAGAGGTCAGAGGAGAATGGGCCGACTGATTCAAGCTGATAGAAGAGCAACTTTGACTGAAATAACCACTCGTTACAACCGAGGTATGCAGCAAAGCATTTGTGAAGCCACAACACGCTCAACCTTGAGGTGGATGGGCTACAACAGCAGAAGACCCCACCGGGTACCACTCATCTCCACTACAAATAGGAAAAAGAGGCTACAATTTGCACGAGCTCACCAAAATTGGACAGCTGAAGACTGGAAAAATGTTGCCTGGTCTGATGAGTCTCGATTTCTGTTGAGACATTCAGATGGTAGAGTCAGAATTTGGCGAAAACAGAATGAGAACATGGATCCATCATGCCTTGTTACCACTGTGCAGGCTGGTGGTGGTGGTGTAATGGTGTAGGGGATTTTTTCTTGCCACACTTTAGGCCCCTTAGTGCCAATTGGGCATCGTTTAAATGCCACAGCCTACCTGAGTTTCTGACCATGTCCATCCCTTTATGACCACCATGTACCCATTCTCTGATGGCTACTTCCAGCAGGATAATGCACCATGTCACAAAGCTCGAATCATTTCAAATTGGTTTCTTGAACATGACAATGAGTTCACTGAACTAAAATGGCCCCCACAGTCACCAGATCTCAACCCAATAGAGCATCTTTGGGATGTGGTGGAACGGGAGCTTCGTGCCCTGGATGTGCATCCCACAAATCTCCATCAACTGCAAGATGCTATCCTATCAATATGGGCCAACATTTCTAAAGAATGCTTTCAGCACCTTGTTGAATCAATGCCACGTAGAATTAAGGCAGTTCTGAAGGCGAAAGGGGGTCAAACACAGTATTAGTATGGTGTTCCTAATAATCCTTTAGGTGAGTGTATACTTAAGCCCTTCCTTTTAATGTCCAGTCAATGTTAATATGGTTGTTATTCTCCAGCTATTTTTTTTAATCATTAAACTCTTTACACCTTTGTGCACATTACACACACAACATACTATTAGTACTGTTTCTAATATTAAAATGTATAGTCTTACTGTCACGTCAAAAACAACGAAAAAGTGTAGACTCAAAAAGTGAGGACTCAAATGCAGGGTCAGTAAGACAATTTTATAATCAAAATAACAAAACACCACATGTGCTACACGAGACATGACAGGCATGTGACATTACCCCCTCCTTAAGGAGCGCTCCACTAGACCAGGGCGGGGCGGGAGGGACTGGCCAGGACCACCGGAGCCTTTCTTCTCCTCCGTTTCAGGGCCACCGGAGCCTTCCTTCTCCTCCTCCATTTCGGGACCACCGGACCCGGGACGGAGGGAGCCTTCCTTCTCTTCCTCCTCTGTTTTGGGACCACCAGGACGGAGGGAGCATTCCTTCTCTTCCGTTTCGGGACCACCGGACTCAGGACAACCGGACCTGGGACGGAGGGAGCCTTCCTTTTCCTCCTCCTCTTTCGGGACCACCGGACCTGGGACGGAGGGAGCCTTCCTTTTCCTCCTCCGTTTCGGGACCACTGGACCTGGGACGGAGGGAGCCTTCCTTTTCCTCCTCCGTTTCGGGACCACCGGACCTGGGACGGAGGGAGCCTTCCTTCTCCTCCTCCTTCGTTTCGGGACCACCAGGACAGAGGGAGCATTCCTTCTCTTCCGTTTCGGGACCAACGGACACAGGACCACCGGACCCGGGACGGAGGGAGCATTCCTTCTCCCCCTCCGTTTCAGGACCAACGGACCCGGGACGGAGGGAGCCTTCCTTTTCCTCCTCCATTTCGGGACCACTGGACCCGGGACGGAGGGAGCCTTCCTTTTCCTCCTCCATTTCGGGACCACCGGACCCGGGACGGAGGGAGCCTTCCTTTTCCTCCTCCGTTTCGGGACCACCGGACCTGGGACGGAGGGAGCCTTCCTTCTCCTCCTTCGTTTCGGGACCACCAGGACAGAGGGAGCATTCCTTCTCTTCCGTTTCGGGACCACCGGACTCAGGACCACCGGACCCGGGACGGAGGGAGCCTTCCTTTTCCTCCTCCGTTTTGGGACCACCGGACCCGGGACGGAGGGAGCTTTCCTTCTCCTCCTCCGTTTTGGGACCACCGGACCCAGGACGGTGGGAGCCTTCCTTCTCCTCCTCCGTTTCGGGACCACCAGAACTGGGACCCTCCTTCTCCGTCCCCTCTTTCACGAAGGTAGAGGATTGTAGATGGAAACCGGGGACAGTCAGTGGGCTGGGATTCTGCTGCTCAAAGATGTTCAGACTTCTTAAGGTGGTAAACAAAGTCCCAGAATCCCAGCTTCCCCAGCCTCTCCATCTCCCCTGGACAGATATTAAAAGCCTCTTTACAATGGTCCACCTCCACCAGAAATTAACAGGCGAACTCTTACATCTTGTACTTGGAGTTCACATAGCGCATAATCAGCTGCCGTCTTAAGGGCTCCATGGGGAAGGATGGGGATAACAACGAAAAAAAAACCCAAAAACAACAACTCCTGCTGAGTCCTCTAAAGGTCAGTTTGTTATGTCACATCAAAAACAAGGAAAAACTGAGTGAGGACTCAAATGCAGGGTAAGACAATTTTATTAACAAAACAAACGTAATAACAAAACAAAAACCCACGAGGGGGAAAACATAAAACCAAAGCAAACCAAAGCCATACCAGAAGGGGATCATGGGGAACAGGAGACAATAGACAACAAACCGAGATTAACTGCAAAACACAAGGAGACTATAAAGGGTAACTGATGATGAGGGAACAGGTGGGAGAAATCAAACGCTAATTAGATAACAAGAGAGGAGGGATCAGACAGAGACACGAGCACAAAATAACAAAACACCACATGTGCTACACGAGACAGGACAGGCATGTGACACTTACAAACTAGAAATGTATAATGAACAATCTTCCATGAGGTCTTTATGTACATTAACATGGATTTGGGACAATCATACTGCATTATAATGGAGGATTCTAACATGTTTTCTTATTTTAAAGATGTGGTGCTTCTCATCCAGTGTGTGAAGTTCTGGAAACCATGGCTATATATAGTGCTATATATAGTAGTTTTATCTAAAGCCAAACGTGCTTTATTCAAGCCCTTTCAGCTCCGTGCACTTTCTCTCTTTCTCCATGTGCGCCACATTAACAGAGCTTATTGTCCAAACGCAACCCCCCGATGTCATCGTCCATCACAATGTTTCACTGTAGACATCGTCTGATGCCAATTTGGTAGACTTTGAAAAAATACAGTAAGTTGGTCAGTAAAAACATTGGAAATATTTTTTTTAACCTTCATAAAAAAAAAAAAAATAAAAAAAAGTATAAAGAGAATTAACAAAATCACAGATTCTTGATTTTATTTTAATTAAATTTAAAAAAGTCCCAATTTTTCTGGAAATGGGGAATAGAAATTATAAAGTTAATGTCTGTCAGAAGAGCCACTTCTGCTTTTCACACCTACTGCATTTTTCTTGGTAACACTTGATAGACTTCCTCTGTATTAAAACCCATCTCTGCTCTACGTCTGTCTCAGAAAGCTGTAGCTCTCTAATCTGTGACAGCATGATGAACCTGCTTTATATCCTTTTATTGGTCCTTTGGTCAGCTTTCAGTAAGTGCATCACATTTCTCTGCCTCAGATTCTGTGTTTATCAGTTATGTGTAAGGACAGGAGTCAATATAAGTTTTGCTGTGTTTTTGTAGATGCGTCTGATGCATGGGAACCAGATTACCATACAACGACAGGTGCATTAACTTAACTTAAATCTTTATTTGCAGACAACACAGCATCTTGTTCCCACTCAGGGAACCTGGGTTAGATTTAGTAACATCAACATTTTCCTAATCACAGTATGAAATGTGTTGCTTTTTTCAGTGTCTGATATCATTTTCCATACATTCAGACACCAGCTCCTTCCTTATCTACAACGAGGACCACAACAAATGTGTGACAGTGAGTGCTAATGCGGTAGAGGCTGCGCCATGTGATGTATCATCTAAGGCTCAGCATTTCCGATGGATTTCCTCTTCACGAATCATCAGCCTCTCTTTTGGTCTCTGCTTGGAGGCAGAGAATCTCGAAGACTGGGTCAAAATTATCCTTCAGCCCTGCAATGTATCTGACCCTGGACAAACCTGGGAATGTAAAGATGAGACCTTGTTTGGCTTGAAGGGATATCCACTGCACCTGAATTATGGAGATTATGATGAGCCAAATATGATGTTGTATAAAGGAACAGGTGTTTGGAGTCGCTGGCTGATTTATGGGACCAAAGAAAATTTGTGCTCTCGTGGATATCAAGGTACAACCAAAAGTCCACCTAACAGGAAATTTGGACAGCTATTAAAACTTTATAATGATGGCTGCCAAAATGTAATATTCATGTTTAATGTCTATTATGAATTTCCCTGTATGATGTTAGCATTTGTTGAACTAGGTTAAAGACTTCAATTTCCTTATTGTCATTTTAGTTGTTTAGATCAAATTCTTAAACTATTCTAAACTAAACTTAAACCCCTAATTTGATTTCTTTATGTTCTGCAGAGATGACTAGTATAAGTGGTAAGTCATTTGGGAAACCATGCCATTTCCCTTTTAAGTTTGGTGGCAAGTGGTACGCTGACTGCACTGTGGATGGCAGGAACGATGGTCGGCTGTGGTGTTCCACAGAAGAAGATTTCGGCACGAACGGAAAGTGGGGCTTCTGCCCCCAAAAAAGTAAAACAACACAACTATTCACTACAGAAACATCACTATTTTAATGACCACCATAGGCACCGTATATAGCAGTGGTTCTCAACCGGGGTCCTCAGCAAACTTTCAAGGGGGCCAACAAGATTTAAAAAAAAAAAAAAAATACTACAAAAATAAGATAAAACAAGCATTAAAATTAGCTAAAACAACTAAAACCAAGATATTTCTTATTTTGACATTTTTATAAAGAATATATTTTGTAAAAAATAAATAAATATATACTGGAATTTCTTATTTCGATACGATACCTTAAAAATATCAATATTCGATTTTGATACCTTTTTCAATACCACAGGGAAAATATACTGTAGATATTAGAGGTCGACCAATAGTGGATTTTACAGATACCGATAATTAGGTTGGACCATACTTGCCAGTAACCGATTAATCAACCGATAGTTTTTAAAATGGATACTGGATTAAAAAAATTAATGAAACAAAATAATATACGTTTTATATATGCAACATTTGGGTCAGACTTGCGTGTGTTTTTGTCACATTGTTTTAGCTAATGTTAGCGTCCTCTCAGCCTCGATGACAAAGTACATACATACTGCTGTTCTTTCCCTGCTAATGCAGCATGTGCCCCTAATTTGATTTCTTTATGTTCTGCAGAGATGACTAGTATAAGTGGTAAGTCATTTGGGAAACCATGCCATTTCCCTTTTAAGTTTAACGGCCAGTGGTACGCTGACTGCACTGTGGACGGCAGGAACGATGGTCGGCTGTGGTGTGCCACAGAAGAAGATTTTGACACGGATGGAAAGTGGGACTTCTGCCCCAAACAAAGTAAGACAAAACAACTATTCACTACAGAAACATCACTATTTTAATGACCACCATAGGCACCGTGTATAGCAGTGGTTCTCGACCAGGGAACCACTGCTTTACTCGTTTTAAAAGTATCGGTTTGGCACCGGTACTGGAAAAAACCCAAACGATACCCAACCCTTATAGTTACATCGTGTCCTTAGACCAACGGAAAATGAAAGGTTGCGATTTTCTAGACCGATATGGCTAGGAACTATTCTCTCATTCCTGCGTAATAATCAAGGAACTGCTGCTGTACCATGGGTGCAGCGGCGCAATGATATTTTTATTTACTGTGTAAGTGGTTAAAACATTTCACAAACGCTGATCGATTCAATAATGAAGCAAGCCTTGATGAATGAAATTGACTACATTCAAATGATTGTTTTAATTATTTCAAATTAATATATTTTTTAAATGGACTAAAGCAATGAACATGGTCAGAACCTCTAGTTTGCATGTTTGTTTAGTTCTAATGTTTTTTTTCCCCTTCAGACTCGTGTGATTTTACACAAGAAAATCGTGATTTATCCAGAATCATGCAGCTCTAACCTACACTATACAGTCAATTTTGTAAAACATCTCATGTGCGCTGTGTGTACATACATGTTCCTGTGTTTGCTTTCAGATTTTGCTGAAGATCGGCATGAGAAAGGATTATCTTCATTCTACATCTCCCTTTTCTCCTTCATTGCTGGTGTCATCATCACGACTGCGGCAGTGATCATCAGAAGAAAAGCTTAAAGTGTTTCACCCAATCAACTCATCTTCTAATATTTATTTGCACATAGCTTTGTGTTTTGCTCAGCAGAATGTATTTTTTTCAACAGGTTTGGTGATTACTGGGACAGATAATACTATATGGATGTATGAGAATACATCAGAGTTTCTGAAGAGGAAAGAAGCAACAATTCAATTAATCAGTTCAGATTTTTCAATTTCAAATTTTAATTAGACTTTTTGAATTTTAATTACTCTTGTAATACTCTTTCAAAATAAAAGTAAAATACCTATCATATTAATTTTATCTACATCTTATTTTAAATCACAATGTTCAAAATTGAAGGTTACTTTTACTGAAGTAGAATTCATAACCATGAATTAAATCTCTATTCTCTACTGTTCTGCAATTATACTTTTTTATCTTCCTTTGTAAGTGATTTAGAAGTGAGTGCAAAATGAATAAATACATTTTACATACTATTTTATGTTCTTGTATCTTTACATATTTACATTTGACATGCTTTTTATAGGTTTATAATAATTATTATTATAGTAATTATTATTACTACTACTACTACAGCTTCAGTGGTTTTCCAGCAGACACAGACTAAAGCCCTATTCGGACGGTAATTGTTTCCCGTGGGGTCGTAAGGTATTTGCATCATTTACAGGGTCAGTGATTTTTATTGCCGTCCAAATCCAGAATGTCAGTGTTTTTCTCCCACCACCTGCGTAAAATCCCCGGCTGAATTACCTATTGTTTTTTGACAAACACCAAGGTCATGTGGTAATTGAACTGTCGTCCAAATCTCTGAGTTTTCAAGAAGCGATTGCTTCAAAATTAACTGTTTCCTTTTGGAAACATCGTTGCGCTTCTAGCCTACACTTTTATTACTGAAATGCTGGAAAGTATTTATTATCGCTCAAAAGAAAAAGAGAAGAAAAAACGGGTAAACATTTGAAATGAGCCGTTATTACTATATATAATAACGTAATATAGTTATTATTATATAGTAATTAACATTATATAGGTTAATTTTGCAGCATTGTATTAACTTGTTTCCGCTCATTTCCACATTTTTAAAATGAGATTTAAATAATTAAATAATTTCCTATTATTAAATTAAATATGATTTTATTCTTATTATTCCAAGCATATGACATTTTTACAGCAGACAATCATTCGACTGACCAGGATCACAAAACTCGCTGCTCCACCGTGAATAAATCGCCATGCGAATGCACAAGTTTTATCACTGAGATGGCATGCAAATTAATTTTTACGGACGCCCACATGAGAAACAATTATACAATTATTATATTAATTATTAATTATTATAACATCCGAATAGGGCTCTTTGTGCACTTTTGTTGACTCCATCAACCCCACCACAACGGTCACAGACAATACCAGGGGCTCCCAGTTCCAGTCCTCACACCTCAGTTTGTATGTCTCTCTTATCTAACACACCTGAATCAAATCATCAGATCATTAGAAGAGCTCAATCTTTTGCTACAGCCAGCAAAGTAAATCAGAGAGGGGATTGAATGGATATTTTCACAAAACTGCAAGTTTTTTCAAGGTAAATTTAAGTGTATATTCACAAAAAGGACACCAAATAACCAAATTAGGTATATGAGTCCATATAAATGTATGCACACCAAAGCACCCATGAAAAAAAAAAAAAACATTACAGAAAAAACTTTTTCAGAATTTGCAGTATGTGTGCAGTGCAACAGCAAAGAGCTTATTTACATTTTAGACAATGACATATGTCTGTGCATCAGACTCGTGCATTATTAATGGTTTGCTCTTTCCAGCCGAGAAACGTAGTTTGCACACTGGCCATACAGCTTTGGGATGTAATGACATTAATAGTCATTATTTCACACAGCGCGACGCGTAAGGGCTCGCACACTTCTGAAAATGTTTTGAAGTGGGGTTTTTTCTGCTGGACACAAAAAAAGACTGTGACAAGCAGGACGAGGCCGGAGGTGAGTGATAATGAGTGCCACCTGCACGCCACACATCGTTCTGCTTGCCACAAAGACATTTTTGAAGAATATTGGTAACCAATCTGTTGATGGGTCCCATTGACTTTCATAGTATGAAAAAAAAAACACTATGGAACCCTATATTTGTCTGTATATTGTCTATAGTACAAAATAATCTTGCAGAAATATCTTAAGTATTATCTTTCTAGTGTGACCACATCATAACAGTTACACCAAGCCCAAACTATATGTTACTATACATAAAGAATAAATGAGAAGTGTTGCAAAGTTAATCAATGCCACTGGAAACAATGATAATACCACTTCCTGAGCTCAGTTTTTGTGCAATAGGCCATTTTACTTCTTCAAAATGTAATAATTTGTGTGACTAGTTTCTTTCCTTTTACATTTTGATACAGCAATATGAGGTATATATTTACTTATACTAAATCATTTATTGATGATAACTTTCCAGTGTCAAAAAGATAGAATCACTGCGCTCAACCGTTTTTTATTTGGGTGCGAAGATCAGTGGAAATTGCAATGCTTTCAAATGAAAAACAAAAGATCCACACTCGCTTGAGTCTTCTTAATAAATTATTAAATTATTTTTATTATGCAACAAAGCACGTTGTCCCAGATGATATGGGTGTCTGAAATTATGCACTTTGCAGTTACTTCCTGGTTGTCAGTGGAAAGTGATCATAACCATACAGTGAATAAAAAAGCATGTATTTTCAATGAAGTGTGTGTAAGAAATAGAAGACAACTCATGGTCCTTTAGGATGGCCTGTATATATTCAAGATTGATAAGAACTGCAAGAACTGATACTAACCCTGCATGTTTCACTTAAAACAGGTCCTAACATGACATTTACCATCAAAGACTATGAGTAAGAACCTTGCAACCTTCTGAAAGAACCGTCTAGAAGGCAAAAGAAACAAACCAAGAATATGAATTTAAATTGCTTTTAGACTATTACAGTAAGACTTTACATAATTTAAAATAACTTTATGATTTTTTCTGCTTTCCTCATTTGAAGATCATTTGAATAAAAACATCTGCGAAATCTGCAAGGTTCTCTTACAGCTGTAGCTTCTGACTACATCCAGTAGGGGGCAGAACTAGCTGTGGTGTTGTAATGCAACTGGCTCAAATTAAAGGTAGGGTAAGCAACACAGTATGGAAATAAATTTTTAGTATTTATCAGATCTGTATCAGTACAGACAAAAGAAAATGGAGTATGGAAAAAGGTTTGTGTTTCCAGACTATTGGTCTATTGTGTTTTCTTAAGTATAAAATTGAGAATTAAAAAAAAAAAAAAAAAAAAAAATTGTCATACAAGAAAGTGTGAAAGCATATCAATCATAATTCTATATTTTCAGCTGAGCAGAATTATAATATTCAGGAATCAGGTGGCATCTGATTTTCAATCTCCCTTCATTCCTGATGATGATTTTGCAATGAAAAGAAACAAATTCGTATGTCTTATAGGGATGTGACAGTGAGGAAATTTTCCCACTGGTTAATCGACGTGTGACAACACCGGTAATACCGGTATGACCGAATAGGGCTCTTAAATCACAAATTCTATCTAAAACTAAAGTAAAATACACGGCCGCTCGGGCATTCATAACGGAGCGGAGCAAAGCAAGTCGTTTCAATGAATTCCTAAGAAAGTTAAGCTTCCATAGCAATGAACTGAAAATGCGCCAGTGTGCACACACCGCGAACGACAGTTTGGCTATAAATGCGGGGGCGCATTATGCATTATGTGCAGTTATTACATTAAACTTTATTACATTATGAGTTGCTACACAATCATATGATCCATGAAGTTAAAAGCTGGTATGCACTGATGGATGTCAGTTGCCCTTTTTGACACCTGTGTGTTGTGCCAACCTGTTTCATCAAATCCTAACTATCAGTGAAGATTTAAGATTTTTGACTTTGCTGTAAAAACCACATCATAAGATACACTCACCTAAAGGATTATTAGGAACACCTGTTCAATTTCTCATTAATGCAATTATCTAATCAACCAATCCCATGGCAGTTGCTTCAATGCATTTAGGGGTGTGGTCCTGGTCAAGACAATCTCCTGAACTCCAAACTGAATGTCAGAATGGGAAAGAAAGGTGATTTAAGCAATTTTGAGCGTGGCATGGTTGTTGGTGCCAGACGGGCCGGTCTGAGTATTTCACAATCTGCTCAGTTACTGGGATGTTTATGCACAACCATTTCTAGGGCTTACAAAGAATGGTGTGAAAAGGGAAAAACATCCAGTATGCGGCAGTCCTGTGGGCGAAAATGCCTTGTTGATGCTAGAGGTCAGAGGAGAATGGGCCGACTGATTCAAGCTGATAGAAGAGCAACTTTGACTGAAATAACCACTCGTTACAACCGAGGTATGCAGCAAAGCATTTGTGAAGCCACAACACGCACAACCTTGAGGCGGATGGGCTACAACAGCAGAAGACCCCACCGGGTACCACTCATCTCCACTACAAATAGGAAAAAGAGG
Source organism: Paracanthobrama guichenoti (assembly GCA_018749465.1). Classification (NCBI taxonomy): domain Eukaryota; kingdom Metazoa; phylum Chordata; class Actinopteri; order Cypriniformes; family Gobionidae; genus Paracanthobrama; species Paracanthobrama guichenoti. The sequence goes on along the minus strand of CM031950.1, from coordinate 3,595,720 downwards.
CTACAATTTGCACAAGCTCACCAAAATTGGAAAGTTGAAGACTGGAAAAATGTTGCTTGGTCTGATGAGTCTTGATTTCTGTTGAGACATTCAGATGGTAGAGTCAGAATTTGGCATAAACAGAATGAGAACATGGATCCATCATGCCTTGTTACCATTGTGCAGGCTGGTGGTGGTGGTGTAATGGTGTGGGGGATGTTTTCTTGGCACACTTTAGGCCCCTTAGTGCCAATTGGGCATGGTTTAAATGCCACGGCCTACCTGAGCATTGTTTCTGACCATGTCCATCCCTTTATGACCACCATGTACCCATTCTCTGATGGCTACTTCCAGCAGGATAATGCACCATGTCACAAAGCTCGAATCATTTCAAATTGGTTTCTTGAACATGACAATGAGTTCACTGTACTAAAATGGCCCCCACAGTCACCAGATCTCAACCCAATAGAGCATCTTTGGGATGTGGTGGAACGGGAGCTTCATGCCCTGGATGTGCATCCCACAAATCTCCATCAACTGCAAGATGCTATCCTATCAATATGGGCCAACATTTCTAAAGAATGCTTTCAGCACCTTGTTGAATCAATGCCACGTAGAATTAAGGCAGTTCTGAAGGCGAAAGGGGGTCAAACACAGTATTAGTATGGTGTTCCTAATAATCCTTTAGGTGAGTGTACATTTCAATTGGATCATTAATCATTCACATGGGCCATTGGTGCTTGGACTATACTTGTAGGACTACTATCTTATATATACACCAACATTACTTTTACAGGCATTTTAGATACAAAGACTTACACATCACCTAAATCATATTCAGCGGATCACTAGTGCACACTTTGCATTGCTGATGTCAAAGCAGAAAGCTTTACTTTTAATACAAATACATTTAATCATGTGTGATTTCATAGCTAAGTGATCTTATAGACTATTAAGGAATTCTTAAATTTTACATTTATCAAACAGATTTTTTCACAATTGTTTTGTGACACCAGGGCAAATGTCACAGTGTCTAAAAAACTGTGATCTTGTGGTTGTGTGGTCAGAGCTAAAGGTTCAGAACTGCATGTCCAGATCACCACAAAGAACAAATGTGCACGTAACCATCTATAAATGAAGACCTAGGCCTATAGTCATATATTTTGCATACATATTTAAATGATAAAATATGATACTGCTTGCTGCTGATTTTAATATCTCTGAAAATCAGCCTGATTTTGAAAACTCAGCAGCAATTGGAAATAGACAGTAAATGTTTCTCATGAGAGGCACTTCTGCTTTTTCCCCACATCAACTCTGCATTTTTCTTGTTAAGACAGAGGAAGTCAGTGTCAGACTGTCACACGTGTCTCAGAAAGCTGTAGCTCTCTAATCTGTGACAGCATGATGAACCTGCTTTATATCCTTTTATTGGTCCTTTGGTCAGCTTTCAGTAAGTGCATCACATTTCTTTGCCTCAGATTTTCTGTTTATCTACTGAGTTAATACCATTTTTGCTGTGTTTTTGTACAGATTCGTCTGATGCACGTTACTATGCAGGTGCATCTTTAATCTCTACATGTTTCTGTCTATGTTCCTATATAATATTTCAAGATGTCTTCATATACAAGGATAGCAGTCAATATAATTTTTGCTCTGTTTTTGTACAGCGCCGCCTCATACTACAGCTCAACCTTCACAGACAGGTGCATTATCTAATAAACTAGCTGAGATTATAATAGTCACGTATACTGTTTTGGTTTATTTTTCTCTGTGTTCTGTTCCTGTTTTTATGGGGTTAGAATTGTTGCATTATTCTAAATAAATAGATTGAGATTCACAAATAAATGTAGAGATTAAAAAAAAATTAACAAATTTCACAAATAAATATCAAAAAAGAAAAATATTTACAAATGTGTTTGTGTCACAAACACAACTCTGCATGGCATTCATTTGTAAATCACTTCTGTGCATTTGTGAATTGCTTTCTGTGCATTTGTAGATCCCCACACGCATTTGTGGAATTTGAAACATTCTAGAAACAACTGAAACATTTCTTTTCTAGAAACATAATTTAAGGCCCATAAAATTGTAACACTAAAAATAGATTTAAAATTTGGATTTCATTACACCATTAGACTGTGCATCAAGCCAAGCCACAGTATTATATTTTATGAGCCTTTGAAAATGCCAGAGAAACAGTGCTTTACATCTCTGTTATGGGAACAATGCATTATGGAAGCTTTACATTTCACTGCCGGTTGTATATTACGTATATAACTGTGTATGTGACAAATAAAACTCTTGAATCTCTTGAATCATGGAAAAGCATCAATAAGTAGCTGACTAATGAATAACTGGATTCAATCTCGTGATAAACACCCAAGTTTGACTAATAGGTGAAATTACGGTCACACAACAGCCAACAGCATTTCTCACTTCTTCAATCAAGCAGTTAATGACTCATATGAGCAGCTCTATGGCTCTAACTCGGGATGTCACGGTACCAAAATTCCAGTAGTCGGTACCAATACCATAAAAATTTTATGGTATTACTATGGTACCACAGTAAAATGTTTTTATTTTTATTTTATTTAACTATTTTTTTTATGTAATTAATGTAATTATTACATAGAGGCGTAGTTAAATCTACTGTACAACAGTAGCCTAATATATTCTGTCAATTTCTTCACGTTAAACCAAGCTTTTATTTTGACGGGTTGCTGTGAAGACCTTTGAGTGTCTGTGTTCATGATATGACAGTTTTCTCAAATGAAACGGTAAATGCTCATGAAGTGACGGTTTATGCGTTCGTGTCCTCATATAGTGACATACGGCAGAGACTACAAAGACACCCGCGCATCGGCGCCTGTCATTCACACAGAGACGCAGAACATGCAGGAGTAATATTTAAATAGTGTTTTGCAGTTTAATATTCACAGACACTAGTATATATTCGGCTACAGTCTGGAGCCCTGCGCTTAGATAAACACGGAAGCGACTGAACGCAGCTGCGGTTACCGGATATACTCAGGAATCGGTACCATCGGTACTACAGAAATGCTGGTATCTTTACATTTTTGAAAATTCAGTACCGACTTGGTAACGAAGTACCAGTACTTGTGGCATCCCTAGACCTAACAATCTATAAAACATTATAAATAGTATTTTAAAACATGAAATGCATGTATTACGATTCCCTTTGTTTGTAGAGAAGATATAGGTGGGTTCTTTTTAAATGCGTGACAGGATGTTGCATTCCAAAGAGATCATATCATGCTTTTAAAAGTGAAATGCCCAGCAAAAAAATGTGCATATTTATTTATCAGTTAAAACACTTGATCACACAAATAATATTCATATGAATCAGACTCAGACAAAGTTACTTACAGCATCCAAAATAAATGCAAAGATGTATTTTTCAGCATTGCAAGATTTTTATATTGCACTCACAAAACCCCAGTACAGCTGCGGTTAGGGGTGGGCGATATACCGGTAGACACAATTAACCGGTAGAAATTTGACTATCGTCTCTATCATGTTTACGCTCGTGTGACATTGCTGTGCTACGCAGTCACGAAAGCTTATCATTTGCAAGAAAAACAAGTGATTTTAAATTGTTGAAGTGTAGTAAGCAGCAAAAACAACTTTTGCTATATGTGCGCACAGTCTGAGAGACTGTTCCTCAGCGCTGTCTGAAAGACGCACGCAAAATAGAGCCGCTGTTCATAAAGCACGAGAACTCAACAGTGCTTTATGCCAACTAATTAGGCTTGAATGCTTACATACTTATGTGTCAAAGTGACCATGTCTTTGCAAGTAAACAGTCATTTATGTCTTAAGTAATCATGACAGTTTACAAAGAAAACACACAAGTATATTTGGATCCGTGCAGTAGGTCTTAAAGTATCCAGCATCCAAATTTACCAGCTGTCATCATTATTAATGTTAGTCAGACAACAATAAAGAGAAAATCTCACTGCTCTTGACTGAATCACTTTTGTAACTTTCATAAAAATAAATGTATATTTAATTTACACAGTGAAGACTATGCAGTGTTTTTTTTTTTTATAGATATGATTGTACAATTTATGTAATATTTCTTATTTCTAGTGTTTTCGGGTAGGTCTATTTCATTTGTGTCTGTTCTATTATAGTTTGTTTTCCTTTATGCTTGTAATTAGTTTCCTTGTTCTTTATCTCCGTCACCTCACTTTCCCTCTGTACAGATAAAAATGTTATCAAAATTATGGTAAATGACTAAAAGCATTGTATTATGCATGCCAGGCAGGTATGTAGACTTGCCTATAGACTAAACGTGATTCTTGCGTGCATGCCGTCACCATTCTCACAGATTCACGTTTTCTTAAGTTTACACGAAGATGATATGGTATGGTATTGTTTCAAAACTATTTTGGAGCCTATTTCAGGGTTTGCGTTCTCTAGCCACCAAACACTGTTGCCATGCAAATGAGCGCCCAGAACGCATTGAGAGTTTTCTATTTTAGCTGAATGGTGTCATGTAAGTGGCCCCAATGATGATATTTTTACAACGGAAATGAATCAATCAAAAACTCACTTTAGCTGGACAATAACTTTTTTCTAGAGCTGTTGTACAGCCAAAACAATCTCTCTTCCATTAATTTCGTATTATCCCTGTAAAGCTGCTTTAAAAACAACCTATATTGTATAGATTGTAAGGTGACGACTTGACTTGTCTTCAGTAAGCTTGCAGGTTTTTTTTTTACAGTGGTGCCAAGAATTATGAAATTTTAATGGTATCAAAAATGTTGATGTCATAAAAACCTTATTAAAAGAAAAAATAACTATAATGTTATATACAATCACCTAAAGGATTATTAGGAACACCATACTAATACTGTGTTTGACCCCCTTTCGCCTTCAGAACTGCCTTAATTCTATGTGGCATTGATTCAACAAGGTGCTGAAAGCATTCTTTAGAAATGTTGGCCCATATTGATAGGATAGCATCTTGCAGTTGATGGAGATTTGTGGGATGCACATCCAGGGCACGAAGCTCCCGTTCCACCACATCCCAAAGATGCTCTATTGGGTTGAGATCTGGTGACTGTGGGGGCCATTTTAGTACAGTGAACTCATTGTCATGTTCAAGAAACCAATTTGAAATGATTCGAGCTTTGTGACATGGTGCATTATCCTGCTGGAAGTAGCCATCAGAGAATGGGTACATGGTGGTCATAAAGGGATGGACATGGTCAGAAACAATGCTCAGGTAGGCCGTGGCATTTAAACGATGCCCAATTGGCACTAAGGGGCCTAAAGTGTGCCAAGAAAACATCCCCCACACCATTACACCACCACCACCAGCCTGCAGAGTGGTAACAAGGCATGATGGATCCATGTTCTCATTCTGTTTACGCCAAATTCTGACTTCAACTTTTCCAGTCTTCAACTTTCCAATTTTTGTGAGCTTGTGCAAATTGTAGCCTCTTTTTCCTATTTGTAGTGGAGATGAGTGGTACCCGGTGGGGTCTTCTGCTGTTGTAGCCCATCCGCCTCAAGGTTGTGCGTGTTGTGGCTTCACAAATGCTTTGCTGCATACTTCAGTTGTAACGAGTGGTTATTTCAGTCAAAGTTGCTCTTCTATCAGCTTGAATCAGTCAGCCCATTCTCCTCTGACCTCTAGCATCAACAAGGCATTTTCGCCCACAGGACTGCCGTGATACTGGATGTTTTTTCCCTTTTCACACCATTCTTTGTAAACCCTAGAAATGGTTGTGCATGAAAATCCCAGTAACTGAGCAGATTGTGAAATACTCAGACCGGCCCGTCTGGCACCAACAACCATGCCACGCTCAAAATTGCTTAAATCACCTTTCTTTCCCATTCTGACATTCAGTTTGGAGTTCAGGAGATTGTCTTGACCAGGAGCACATCCCTAAATGCATTGAAGCAACTGCCATGTGATTGGTTGATTAGATAATTGCATTAATGAGAAATTGAACAGGTGTTCCTAATAATCCTTTAGGTGAGTGTATATATCATTCAAGTTACAAGATTTTGGTTTTATCGCTCACCCCTAATGATGCAGAGGTATCACTGATGGTCATTTGGGCTCATATTTGGTAGGGCCCGATATTGCGCTCCTCTACACGTACTCATTCAAATCAATGTGCCGCTTGCATCTGGTGTAGAGAGGGTGTTACTGCTCATGATGCTCAAGTGAATGATCATAATTTGTGTATATTCACATCGAGTTACTCGCTCTAGTTTTAAAAACAGTGTGATGAGGGGTCTTAATGCACATCTTCATCATAATCAACAATAACATTCCTTTTTCCCATTTTTTCCCCCATCATCAACCATGTTGGAGATAAATACTATTGCTGCTCTGTACCTGTTGTGGAAATCCCAAATATGCCGGAAAGCCAAATGCCGACGTTTCTGGGTTCATAGCACCATCGAAAGGTCCACACAACAGAACAGAAACTGTGCCTGGATGACAGCCACTTCCAGCTCTACTTGAGGATGATGGGTGCCCAGTTTGATAACGTGTCAATAAACTCTTCGCTGATTGTCATGCGAATTTTCCGCTCGAGTTGAATTTTTTTTTTATTGAGGCATTCAATCGCATCGCCTGGCGTGAATTCATGTCTATTCACGTCTTTGCATTGACTTTGTATGCAATCTACTGTGCAAATAATTAAATTCGCTTTAGGTGTGCACACACCATTAGTCTCTCCTTTAACTTCAAAGACATTCCACAAGGAGGGGGTGACTTTTTCAGTTGCATTGTTCTTGCATTTCATGTAAAAACTCTGGTGAGTAAAATAAATGTACTAGCCAATGGCGACTCAAGCTTCAGTGTGTCCATAGAGGGTTGAATCTATTTATTTGGGATCATGCAACAATTCTAAGCCCATCGTTTTCCCTGCCTGATTTCCTAGTTAAGTTTCCTTGTTTGTTAATTACACTTTTCTTAATTCTTATTATTAATTCACTTTCTAATTCTTTCACACCTGTTCCCTTTCTGTTAATTACATTGTGTTTGTATTAACATTATATGTGTATTTATTTAAGTGTTCATTCAGTTCATTGATTGGTGTCGTTAATATTAAACGTTGTGTCTGTTATATTCACTTGCGATATCCTGTGTATTCCCTATGGATTTATTATTAAAAACTATTTTGGTTTCTCTACTCTCTACTTTCAGTACAGCGATATGTGACAATAATATTCATGAGGCACCTTATTTTCTGATCATAAAATCATCAAAGCTGATCAAAAATTTAGTACTTTGTGTCTCTTTTTATATTTAGGATCTTCAAATCCCTGCTGGTACTGGTACAAAACATCATGTTATTGGGCCACAAGTAAGTGTGCAGATAATTATATTCATATATTATCATATATTTGACATTCAGCTGTTCAAAACTATCCATATTTCTCTTTGTTTTATTGAAGCTCAACCCAGCAACACAAGCACACCTCATTACCAGATGCAGAGTAAGTCAGCAGATTGCACTGATGCATCATTTTGGGTATTAAAGCAAGATTACTTTTTTATTTATCTTTTTTATTTTAAATTAATTAACACTAGCACCATACTGGTTACAAAGGTTTGCCTCATTTCCTTATTAGTTATCATTTAGTTTGTACATTTTCATTGTAATAGTTTAATGGTCATAAATTAATCTCTTTAAACTGTTTAAAAAAACTCTCTCTCTTTATCTTAATGAAGCTCAATTTATTTTTATTTTTTTTTCCAATTTAATTTATTTATTTATTTTCAATGAAAAACATTACTAGCATCATACTGGCCCATCAAAGGTGTCTCGTTTCCTTATTTATTCCATTATTTATCATTTAGTTTCTACATTTTCCTTATAATGGTTTAATGGCCACAAATTTAGCTCTTCAAAATGTAAAAATTAAATTAATAATAAAACTGTCTCTCTTTATCTTAATGAAGCTCAAGCCCCTACTGGAGGAGACCGTATTACCAGACGCCAAGTAAGCAGCAGATTTATAGTGTTGTATTGATGCATCATTTTAGTAAGATGACTTCTGTTTTTTTATTAATGAACATTAATAACACCATACTGGCCCATCAAAGGTGTCTCATTTCCTTTTTATTAGTTATTTTGTTTCAAAATTTTCCTTGTAATGGTTTAATGGTCATAAATTCAGCTCTTCAAACTGTAAAAATAATAAAACTGTCTCTCTTTATCTTAATGAAGCTCAAGCCCCCTACTGGAGGAGACCGTATTACCAGACGCCAAGTAAGCAGCAGATTTATAGTGTTGTATTGATGCATCATTTTGAATAATTGTATAAGTTATATTTATATTTATAGTCTTCTCAACATTTCATTTAGACTTTTTTTCCCTCAAAATATAATGATTAAATCACACTTTATGATGACTTTAATCTTGAGATGGTTTTATTTTTTTATTATTGCCTGGCCTCTTCCGTATTAATAACACCATACTGGCACATCAATTATATGTCTCATTTTCTTCTTATTAGTTATCATTTAGTTTCTACATTTTCCTTGTAATGGTTTAATGGTCACAAATTCAGCTCTTCAAACTGTACAAATAAAAATAAAACTGTGTCTCTCTTTATCTTAATGAAGCTCAAGCCCCTACTGGAGGAGACCGTATTACCAGATGCCAAGTAAGCAGCAGATTTATAGTGTTGTATTGATGCATCATTTTGGTATTAAAGTAAGATGGACTTCTATTATTTATTTTTATTTATTTTCTTAAATGGATGAACATTACTAGCACCATACTGGTGCATCAAATGTGTTTCACATTTCCTTCTCATTAGTGATCATTTATTTTTACATTTTCGTTGCAATGGTTTAATGGCCATAAATTCAGCTCTTCAAACCGTAAAAAACAAAACAAAAAACTATGTGTTTCTCTTTATCTTAATGAAGCTCAAGCCCCCTACTGGAGGAGACCGTATTACAAGACGCCAAGTAAGCAGCAGATTTATAGTGTTGTATTGATGCATCATTTTAGTAAGATGACTTCTATTTTTTTATTTAATGAACATTACTAACACCATACTGGCCCATCAAAGGTGTCTCATTTCCTTTTTATTAGTTATTTTGTTTAAAAAAAATTCTTAAGCACTCAGGATCGTTTGTGGTAATGATATTTCAGCGCTATATATTGTAGTTTTATCTAAAGCCAAACGTGCTTTATTCAAGCCCTTTCAGCTCCGTGCACGTTCTCTCTTTCTCCAGACGTGTGGCACATTAAAGCCCAATTTATACTTCTGCGTCGAGTGTACGCCGTAGCTACATCGTAGGCTGTGTGTTGCACGCGTATCCTGGTTTATTGGTCATAAATTCAGCTCTTCAAACTGTAAAAAAAAAAAAAAAATAAATAAAACTCTCTTTATCTTAATGAAGCTCAAGCCCCCTACAGGAGGAGACCACTGACGAGAAGAGGAGCTGGGGATGGAGGAAGGAAAATGAGCTCTGGAGAACGCGATAGCTGCTGATAGTACTGAGGAGCTCTATACAGCTGCTGGTCATATAATTAGAATATCATCAAAATGTTGATTTATTTCACTAATTCCATTCAAAAAGTGAAACTTGTATATTATATTCATTCATTACACACAGACTGATATATTTCAAATGTTTATTTCTTTTAATTTTGATGATTATAACTGACAACTAAGGAAAATCCCAAATTCAGTATCTCAGAAAATTAGAATATTACTTAAGATCCAATACAAAGAAAGGATTTTTAATCTTGGCCAACTGAAAAGTATGAAAATGAAAAGTATGAGCATGTACTCAGTGCTTAGCTGGGGCTCCTTTTGCCTGAATTACTGCAGCAATGCGGCGTGGCATGGAGTCCATCAGTCTGTGGCACTGCTCAGGTGTTATGAGAGCCCAGGTTGCTCTGATAGTGGCCTTCAGCTCTTCTGCATTGTTGGGTCTGGCATATCGCATCTTCCTCTTCACAATAGCCCATAGATTTTCTATGGGGTTAAGGTCAGGCGAGTTTGCTGGCCAATTAAGAACAGGGATACCATGATCCTTAAACCAGGTACTGGTTGCTTTGCCACTGTGTGCAGGTGCCAAGTCCTGTTGGAAAATTAAATCTGCATCTCCATAAAGTTGGCCCAGACGAGACGCTTCTGACACTGTCTGTTGTTCAAGAGTGGCTTGGCACGAGGAATGCGACAGCTGAAACCCATGTCTTGCATACATCTGTGCGTAGTGGTTCTTGAAGCACTAACTCCTGCTGCAGTCCACTCTTTGTGAATCTCCCCCACATTTTTGAATGGGTTTTGTTTCACAATCCTCTCCAGGGTGCGGTTATCCCTATTGCTTGTACACTCTGTGAACAGCCAGTCTCTTTTGCAATGACCTTTTGTGTCTTGCCCTCCTTGTGCAAGGTGTCAATGGTCATCTTTTGGACAATTGTCAGGTCAGCAGTCTTCCCCATGATTGTGTAGCCTACAGAACTAGACTGAGAGAGCATTTAAAGGCCTTTGCAGGTGTTTTGAGTTCATTAGTTGATTAGAGTGTGGCACCAGGTGTCTTCAGTATTCAAACTTTTCACAATATTCAAATTTTCTGAATTTGGGATTTTCCTTAGTTGTCAGTTATAATCATTAAAATTAAAAGAAATAAACATTTGAAATATATCAGTCTGTGTGTAATGAATGAATATAATATACAAGTTTCACTTTTTGAATAGAATTAGTGAAATAAATCAACCTTTTGATGATATTCTAATTATATGACCAGCACCTGTATATGTATGCTGTGATAGACATCATATTCCTATAGGTAGATGTGATCAGCTGACAGTTAGCTGATGCGAGCTTGACTGACGTGACCTGCCAGAACTGATGCTATACGCTTTATATTTATAGTGTTGTATTTATGCATAATTTTGATTAATTGTATAAATTATATTTATATTTATACTATTCTCAACATTTTATTTTGACTTTTGTCCCTCAAATTATAATTAATCGCGTTTTATAATTAATCTTGAGATGGTTTTATTTTTTTATTATTGCCTGGCCTCTTCCGTATTAATAACACCATACTGGCACATAAATTGTATGTCTCATTTCCTTCTTATTAGTTATCATTTAGTTTCTATATTTTCATTGTAATGGTTTAATGGTCATAAATTCAGCTCTTCAAACTGTAAATATAATAAAACTGTTTCTCTTTATCTTAATGAAGCTCAAGCCCCCTACTGGAGGAGACCGTATTACCAGACGCCAAGTAAGCAGCAGATTTATAGTGTTGTATTGATGCATCATTTTAGTAAGATGACTTCTATTTTTTTATTAATGAACATTACTAACACCATACTGGCACATCAAAGGTGTCTCATTTCCTTTTTATTAGTTTCGTTTCAAAATTTTCCTTGTAATGGTTTAACAGTCATAAATTCAGCTCTTCAAACTGTAATTATATAATAAATCTGTTTCTCTTTATCTTAATGAAGCTCAAGCCCCCTACTGGAGGAGACCGTATTACCAGATGCCAAGTAAGCAGCAGATTTATAGTGTTGTATTAGGGTTGCGCCGATGGCTAACAGACATTGCGTTGTTGAGCCGGCATCGTGATTTCCCCGCCCACCTGCAAATAATGCAGTTGTTCCCGATCACAATACAAATTACATTCAAATCAGTTCAATTAACAATTTAAACAGTAAAGATTTTATTCATTACAAGCTGCAGGCGGTCGATCCTTTTCCTATTTAGCGCCTAAACTCTGGAACAGTCTTCCTAGCATTGTTCGGGAAGCAGACACACTCTGTCAGTTTAAATCTAGACTAAAAACGCATCTCTTTACTATGGCTTACACATAAAACATTATCAATTTCTATTATTCAAATCAGTAAATGACTGTTAGGCTGCATTAACTAGGTCAGCACCATATTTGTACATCATGGCGTGACGACTCCAATCTTTCAAATAATCTTACGAATATCTATTTACCTAATATGACTTGAGACCTGCAATATTGCCAGAATTATAATCATACACTGTTTGTTCGTTGGCCAGAGGAGAACTGGCACCCCGACTGAGCCTGGTTTCTCCCAAGGTTTTTTTTCTCCATTCTGGCCCTGAAGGAGTTTTGGTTCCTTGCCACCGTTGCCTTTGGCTTTTGGCTTGCTCAGTTGGGGACACCTAAATTTTATCTATATTACCGATCTGCCCGCATTGACACTATATGATACTTGAAATTAGCTGGATAACATCACCGTTTCACCAGAACGACTGTACAAATGCTGTTGCATTATTTTCCTGTTAACCTGTTTCCTGTTTATGTGAAGCTGCTTTAAAACAATTGGACTTGTTAAACACGCTATATAAATAGAGGTGACTTGACTTAACTTGTGCAAAAACACCAAACAAATTACATGCTACTAGACGTTTTACACAAACTAAACCAATGATATTCCAATGGCAGTCCGCATCCGGAGCCCGGCATGTTTCCATCCGGACTGCGAGACCATTTTCTATTTCTTGTTGAAGTGAGCAGAGCGTCAAAACAGCGATGTAGATCAAACCACAAGCACTCGGGATCGTTTGTGGTAATGATATTTCAGCGCTATATACTTACCTAAAGGATTATTAGGAACACCTGTTCAATTTCTCATTAATGCAATTATCTAATCATCCAATCACATGGCAGTTGCTTCAATGCATTTAGGGGTGTGGTCCTGGTTAAAACAATCTCCTGAACTCCAAACTGAATGTCAGAATGGGAAAGAAAGGTGATTTAAGCAATTTTGAGCGTGGCATGGTTGTTGGTGCCAGACGGGCCGGTCTGAGAATTTCACAATCTGCTCAGTTACTGGGATTTTCACGCACAACCATTTCTAGGGTTTACAAAGAATGGTGTGAAAAGGGAAAAACATCCAGTATGCGGCAGTCCTGTGGGCGAAAATTCCTTGTTGATGCTAGAGGTCAGAGGAGAATGGGCCGGCTGATTCAAGCTGGTAGAAGAGCAACTTTGACTGAAATAACCACTCGTTACAACCGAGGTATGCAGCAAAGCATTTGTGAAGCCACAACACGCTCAACCTTGAGGCGGATGGGCTACAACAGCAGAAGACCCCACCGGGTACCACTCATCTCCACTACAAATAGGAAAAAGAGGCTACAATTTGCACGAGCTCACCAAAATTGGACAGTTGAAGACTGGAAAAATGTTGCCTGGTCTGATAACTCTCAATTTCTGTTGAGACATTCAGATGGTAGAGTCACAATTTGGCGTAAACAGAATGAGAACATGGATCCATCATGCCTTGTTACCACTGTGCAGGCTGGTGGTGGTGGTGTAATGGTGTGGGGGATGTTTTCTTGGCACACTTTAGGCCCTTAGTGCCAATTGGGCATCGTTTAAATGCCACAGCCTACCTGAGCATTGTTTCTGACCATGTCCATCCCTTTATGACCACCATGTACCCATTCTCTGATGGCTACTTCCAGCAGGATAATGCACCATGTCACAAAGCTTGAATCATTTCAAATTGGTTTCTTGAACATGATAATGAGTTCACTGTACTAAAATGGCCCCCACAGTCACCAGATCTCAACCCAATAGAGCATCTTTGGGATGTGGTGGAACGGGAGCTTCGTGCCCTGGATGTGCATCCCACAAATCTCCATCGACTGCAAGATGCTATCCTATCAATATGGGCCAACATTTCTAAAGAATGCTTTCAGCACCTTGTTGAATCAATGCCACGTAGAATTAAGGCAGTTCCGAAGACGAAAGGGGGTCAAACACAGCATTAGTATGGTGTTCCTAATAATCCTTTAGATGAGTGTATATTGTAGTTTTATCTAAAGCCAAACGTGCTTTATTCAAGCCCTTTCAGCTCCGTGCACGTTCTCTCTTTCTCCAGACGTGTGGCACATTAAAGCCCAATTTATACTTCTGCGTCGAGTGTACGCCGTAGCTACATCGTAGGCTGTGTGTTGCACGCCGTAGCCTACGACGCACCCTGACGCGGCAAGTCCACGCGACCGCAAGCGCTGTGATTGGTCTGCCAGAACCCCTCCCTCAGGAGTACACATGCTCCCTCTGCATGTGTAACTGCACCTCAACGCGGAACAAGGGAGCAGAAGTATAAATGAAAATCGACGCATAGCCCACGGCATAGAGGCTGTAGCACAGGTCCGAGGCAGAAGTATAAATCTGCCTTTACAGAGCTTATCGCTCAAATGCAACCCCCGATGTCATCGTCCATCGTGATGTTTCACTGTAGACATCGCCCAAGCCTAGCTGTATTGATGCATCATTTTGGGTATTAAAGTAAGATGACTTATTATTTATTCATTTATTTTAATGAATGAACATTACTAGCACCATACTGGAGCATCAGAGGTGTCGCATTTCCTTCTTATTCGTTATCATTGTCCATTGTAATGATTTAATGGCCATAAATTCAGCTCTTCAAACCCTAAAAAACAAAACAAAAAACTATGTGTTTCTCTTTATCTTAATGAAGCTCAAGCCCCCTACTGGAGGAGACCGTATTACAAGACGCCAAGTAAGCAGCAGATTTATAGTGTTGTATTGATGCATCATTTTAGTAAGATGACTTCTATTTTTTTATTAATGAACATTACTAACACCATACTGGCCCATCAAAGGTGTCTCATTTCCTTTTTATTCGTTTCGTTTCAAAAATTTTCCTTGTAATGGTTTAACAGTCACAAATTCAGCTCTTCAAACTGTAAATATAATAAAACTGTCTCTCTTTATCTTAATGAAGCTCAAGCCCCCTACTGGAGGAGACCGTATTACCAGACGCCAAGTAAGCAGCAGATTTATAGTGTTGTATTGATGCATCATTTTGGGTATTAAAGTAAGATGACTTATTACTTATTCATTTATTTTAATGAATGAACATTACTAGCACCACACTGGAGCATCAGAGGTGTCGCATTTCCTTCTTATTCGTTATCACTGTACCTTGTAATGGTTTAATGGTCACAAATTCTTCTCTTCAAACTGTAAAAATAATAAATCTGTCTCTCTTTATCTTAATGAAGCTCAAGCCCCCTACTGGAGGAGACCGTATTACCAGACGCCAAGTAAGCAGCAGATTTATAGTGTTGTATTGATGCATCATTTTAGTAAGATGACTTCTATTTTTTTATTAATGAACATTACTAACTACCCTGACGCGGCAATTCCACGTGGACCGCAAGCGCTGTGATTGGTCTGCCAGAACCCCTCCCTCAGGAGTACACATGCTCCCTCTGCATGTGTAACTGCACCTCAACGCGGAACAAGGGAGCAGAAGTATAAATGAAAATCGACACATAGCCCACGGCGTAGAGGCTGTAGCACAGGTCCGAGGCAGAAGTATAAATCTGCCTTTACGGAGCTTATCGCTCAAATGCAACCCCCGATGTCATCGTCCATCGTGATGTTTCACTGTAGACATCGTCTGATGCCAATTTGGTAGACATCGCCCAAGCCTAGCTGTATTGATGCATCATTTTGGGTATTAAAGTAAGATGACTTATTATTTATTCATTTATTTTAATGAATGAACATTACTAGCACCATACTGGAGCATCAGAGGTGTCGCATTTCCTTCTTATTCGTTATCATTGTACCTTGTAATGGTTTAATGGCCATAAATTCAGCTCTTCAAACCCTAAAAAAACAAAACAAAAAACTATGTGTTTCTCTTTATCTTAATGAAGCTCAAGCCCCCTACTGGAGGAGACCGTATTACCAGACGCCAAGTAAGCAGCAGATTTATAGTGTTGTATTGATGCATAATTTTAGTAAGATGACTTCTATTTTTTTATTACTGAACATTACTAACACCATACTGGCACATCAAAGGTGTCTCATTTCCTTTTTATTCGTTTCGTTTCAAAATTTTCCTTGTAATGGTTTAACAGTCATAAATTCAGCTCTTCAAACTGTAATTATATAATAAATCTGTCTCTCTTTATCTTAATGAAGCTCAAGCCCCCTACTGGAGGAGACCGTATTACCAGATGCCAAGTAAGCAGCAGATTTATAGTGTTGTATTAGGGTTGCGCCGATGGCTAACAGACATTGCGTTGTTGAGCCGGCATCGTGATTTCCTCGCCCACCTGCAAATAATGCAGTTGTTCCCGATCACAATACAAATTACATTCAAAACAGTTCAATTAACAATTTAAACAGTAAAGATTTTATTGTGCAAAAACGCCAAACAAATTACATGCTACTAGATGTTTTACACAAACTAAACCAATGATATTCAAATGGCAGTCCGGATCCGGAGCCCGGCATGTTTCCATCCGGACTGCGAGACCATTTTCTATTTCTTGTTGAAGTGAGCAGAGCGTCAAAACAGCGATGTAGATCAAACCACAAGCACTCGGGATCGTTTGTGGTAATGATATTTCAGCGCTATACACTCACCTAAAGGATTATTAGGAACACCTGTTCAATTTCTCATTAATGCAATTATCTAATCATCCAATCACATGGCAGTTGCTTCAATGCATTTAGGGGTGTGGTCCTGGTCAAAACAATCTCCTGAACTCCAAACCGAATGTCAGAATGGGAAAGAAAGGTGATTTAAGCAATTTTGAGCGTGGCATGGTTGTTGGTGCCAGACGGGCCGGTCTGAGTATTTCACAATCTGCTCAGTTACTGGGATTTTCACGCACAACCATTTCTAGGGTTTACAAAGAATGGTGTGAAAAGGGAAAAACATCCAGTATGCGGCAGTCCTGTGGGCGAAAATGCCTTGTTGATGCTAGAGGTCAGAGGAGAATGGGCCGGCTGATTCAAGCTGGTAGAAGAGCAACTTTGACTGAAATAACCACTCGTTACAACCGAGGTATGCAGCAAAGCATTTGTGAAGCCACAACACGCACAACCTTGAGGCGGATGGGCTACAACAGCAGAAGACCCCACCGGGTACCACTCATCTCCACTACAAATAGGAAAAAGAGGCTACAATTTGCACGAGCTCACCAAAATTGGACAGTTGAAGACTGGAAAAATGTTGCCTGGTCTGATAACTCTCAATTTCTGTTGAGACATTCAGATGGTAGAGTCACAATTTGGCGTAAACAGAATGAGAACATGGATCCATCATGCCTTGTTACCACTGTGCAGGCTGGTGGTGGTGGTGGTGTAATGGTGTGGGGGGATGTTTTCTTGGCACACTTTAGGCCCCTTAGTGCCAATTGGGCATCGTTTAAATGCCACAGCCTACCTGAGCATTGTTTCTGACCATGTCCATCCCTTTATGACCACCATGTACCCATTCTCTGATGGCTACTTCCAGCAGGATAATGCACCATGTCACAAAGCTTGAATCATTTCAAATTGGTTTCTTGAACATGATAATGAGTTCACTGTACTAAAATGGCCCCCACAGTCACCAGATCTCAACCCAATAGAGCATCTTTGGGATGTGGTGGAACGGAGCCGTGCCCTGGATGTGCATCCCACAAATCTCCATCAACTGCAAGATGCTATCCTATCAATATGGGCCAACATTTCTAAAGAATGCTTTCAGCACCTTGTTGAATCAATGCCACGTAGAATTAAGGCAGTTCCGAAGACGAAAGGGGGTCAAACACAGTATTAGTATGGTGTTCCTAATAATCCTTTAGATGAGTGTATATTGTAGTTTTATCTAAAGCCAAACGTGCTTTATTCAAGCCCTTTCAGCTCCGTGCACGTTCTCTCTTTCTCCAGACGTGTGGCACATTAAAGCCCAATTTATACTTCTGCGTCGAGTGTACGCCGTAGCTACATCGTAGGCTGTGTGTTGCACGCGTAGCCTACAACGTACCCTGACGCGGCAAGTCCACGCGGACCACAAGCGCTGTGATTGGTCTGCCAGAACCCCTCCCTCAGGAGTACACATGCTCCCTCTGCGCATGTGTAACTGCACCTCAACGCGGAACAAGGGAGCAGAAGTATAAATGAAAATCGACACATAGCCCACGGCATAGAGGCTACAGCACAGGTCCAAGGCAGAAGTATAAATCTGCCTTTACGGAGCTTATCGCTCAAATGCAACCCCCGATGTCATCGTCCATCGCGATGTTTCACTGTAGACATCGCCCAAGCCTAGCTGTATTGATGCATCATTTTGGGTATTAAAGTAAGATGACTTATTATTTATTCATTTATTTTAATGAATGAACATTACTAGCACCATACTGGAGCATCAGAGGTGTCGCATTTCCTTCTTATTCGTTATCATTGTCCATTGTAATGGTTTAATGGCCATAAATTCAGCTCTTCAAACCCTAAAAAACAAAACAAAAAACTATGTGTTTCTCTTTATCTTAATGAAGCTCAAGCCCCCTACTGGAGGAGACCGTATTACAAGACGCCAAGTAAGCAGCAGATTTATAGTGTTGTATTGATGCATCATTTTAGTAAGATGACTTCTATTTTTTTATTAATGAACATTGCTAACACCATACTGGCCCATCAAAGGTGTCTCATTTCCTTTTTATTCGTTTAATTTCAAAAATGTTCCTTGTAATGGTTTAACAGTCATAAATTCAGCTCTTCAAACTGTAAAAATAATAAAACTGTCTCTCTTTATCTTAATGAAGCTCAAGCCCCCTACTGGAGGAGACCGTATTACCAGACGCCAAGTAAGCAGCAGATTTATAGTGTTGTATTGATGCATCATTTTGAATAATTGTATAAGTTATATTTATATTTATAGTCTTCTCAACATTTCATTTAGACTTTTTTCCTCAAAATATAATGATTAAATCACACTTTATGATGACTTTAATCTTGAGATGGTTTTATTTTTTTATTATTGCCTGGCCTCTTCCGTATTAATAACACCATACTGGCACATCAATTATATGTCTCATTTTCTTCTTATTAGTTATCATTTAGTTTCTATATTTTCATTGTAATGGTTTAATGGTCACAAATTCAGCTCTTCAAACTGTAAATATAATAAAACTGTGTCTCTCTTTATCTTAATGAAGCTCAAGCCCCTACTGAGGAGACCGTATTACCAGACGCCAAGTAAGCAGCAGATTTATAGTGTTGTATTGATGCATCATTTTGGGTATTAAAGTAAGATGACTTATTATTTATTCATTTATTTTAATGAATGAACATTACTAGCACCATACTGGAGCATCAGAGGTGTCGCATTTCCTTCTTATTCGTTATCACTGTACCTTGTAATGGTTTAACAGTCATAAATTCAGCTCTTCAAACTGTAATTATATAATAAATCTGTCTCTCTTTATCTTAATGAAGCTCAAGCCCCCTACTGGAGGAGACCGTATTACCAGATGCCAAGTAAGCAGCAGATTTATAGTGTTGTATTAGGGTTGCGCCGATGGCTAACAGACATTGCGTTGTTGAGCCGGCATCGTGATTTCCTCGCCCACCTGCAAATAATGCAGTTGTTCCCGATCACAATACAAATTACATTCAAAACAGTTCAATTAACAATTTAAACAGTAAAGATTTTATTGTGCAAAAATGCCAAACAAATTACATGCTACTAGAGGTCTGAGTATTTCACAATCTGCTCAGTTACTGGGATTTTCACGCACAACCATTTCTAGGGTTTACAAAGAATGGTGTGAAAAGGGAAAAACATCCAGTATCAGTATCACGGCAGTCCTGTGGGCGAAAATGCCTTGTTGATGCTAGAGGTCAGAGGAGAATGGGCCGGCTGATTCAAGCTGGTAGAAGAGCAACTTTGACTGAAATAACCACTCGTTACAACCGAGGTATGCAGCAAAGCATTTGTGAAGCCACAACACGCACAACCTTGAGGCGGATGGGCTACAACAGCAGAAGACCCCACGGGTACCACTCATCTCCACTACAAATAGGAAAAAGAGGCTACAATTTGCACGAGCTCACCAAAATTGGACAGTTGAAGACTGGAAAAATGTTGCCTGGTCTGATAACTCTCAATTTCTGTTGAGACATTCAGATGGTAGAGTCACAATTTGGCGTAAACAGAATGAGAACATGGATCCATCATGCCTTGTTACCACTGTGCAGGCTGGTGGTGGTGGTGGTGTAATGGTGTGGGGGGATGTTTTCTTGGCACACTTTAGGCCCCTTAGTGCCAATTGGGCATCGTTTAAATGCCACAGCCTACCTGAGCATTGTTTCTGACCATGTCCATCCCTTTATGACCACCATGTACCCATTCTCTGATGGCTACTTCCAGCAGGATAATGCACCATGTCACAAAGCTTGAATCATTTCAAATTGGTTTCTTGAACATGATAATGAGT
The DNA here is from genome assembly GCA_018749465.1 of Paracanthobrama guichenoti. Classification (NCBI taxonomy): domain Eukaryota; kingdom Metazoa; phylum Chordata; class Actinopteri; order Cypriniformes; family Gobionidae; genus Paracanthobrama; species Paracanthobrama guichenoti. Next base: position 3,575,470 of record CM031950.1, on the reverse strand, counting down.
TCACTGTACTAAAATGGCCCCCACAGTCACCAGATCTCAACCCAATAGAGCATCTTTGGGATGTGGTGGAACGGGAGCTTCGTGCCCTGGATGTGCATCCCACAAATCTCCATCAACTGCAAGATGCTATCCTATCAATATGGGCCAACATTTCTAAAGAATGCTTTCAGCACCTTGTTGAATCAATGCCACGTAGAATTAAGGCAGTTCCGAAGACGAAAGGGGGTCAAACACAGTATTAGTATGGTGTTCCTAATAATCCTTTAGGTGAGTGTATATTGTAGTTTTATCTAAAGCCAAACGTGCTTTATTCAAGCCCTTTCAGCTCCGTGCACGTTCTCTCTTTCTCCAGACGTGTGGCACATTAAAGCCCAATTTATACTTCTGCGTCGAGTGTACGCCGTAGCTACATCGTAGGCTGTGTGTTGCACGCGTAGCCTACAGCGTACCCTGACGCGGCAAGTCCACGCGGACCACAAGCGCTGTGATTGGTCTGCCAGAACCCCTCCCTCAGGAGTACACATGCTCCCTCTGCATGTGTAACTGCACCTCAACGCGGAACAAGGGAGCAGAAGTATAAATGAAAATCGACACATAGCCCACGGCATAGAGGCTACAGCACAGGTCCAAGGCAGAAGTATAAATCTGCCTTTACGGAGCTTATCGCTCAAATGCAACCCCCGATGTCATCGTCCATCGCGATGTTTCACTGTAGACATCGCCCAAGCCTAGCTGTATTGATGCATCATTTTGGGTATTAAAGTAAGATGACTTATTATTTATTCATTTATTTTAATGAATGAACATTACTAGCACCATACTGGAGCATCAGAGGTGTCGCATTTCCTTCTTATTCGTTATCATTGTCCATTGTAATGATTTAATGGCCATAAATTCAGCTCTTCAAACCCTAAAAAACAAAACAAAAAACTATGTGTTTCTCTTTATCTTAATGAAGCTCAAGCCCCCTACTGGAGGAGACCGTATTACAAGACGCCAAGTAAGCAGCAGATTTATAGTGTTGTATTGATGCATCATTTTAGTAAGATGACTTCTTTTTTTATTAATGAACATTGCTAACACCATACTGGCCCATCAAAGGTGTCTCACTGTTTCAAAAATTTTCCTTGTAATGGTTTAATGGTCATAAATTCAGCTCTTCAAACTGTAAAAATAATAAAACTGTCTCTCTTTATCTTAATGAAGCTCAAGCCCCCTACTGGAGGAGACCGTATTACCAGACGCCAAGTAAGCAGCAGATTTATAGTGTTGTATTGATGCATCATTTTGAATAATTGTATAAGTTATATTTATATTTATAGTCTTCTCAACATTTCATTTAGACTTTTTCCCTCAAAATATAATGATTAAATCACACTTTATGATGACTTTAATCTTGAGATGGTTTTTTTTTTATTATTGCCTGGCCTCTTCCGTATTAATAACACCATACTGGCACATCAATTATATGTCTCATTTTCTTCTTATTAGTTATCATTTAGTTTCTATATTTTCATTGTAATGGTTTAATGGTCACAAATTCAGCTCTTCAAACTGTAAATATAATAAAACTGTGTCTCTCTTTATCTTAATGAAGCTCAAGCCCCTACTGGAGGAGACCGTATTACCAGACGCCAAGTAAGCAGCAGATTTATAGTGTTGTATTGATGCATCATTTTGGGTATTAAAGTAAGATGACTTATTATTTATTCATTTATTTTAATGAATGAACATTACTAGCACCATACTGGAGCATCAGAGGTGTCGCATTTCCTTCTTATTCGTTATCACTGTACCTTGTAATGGTTTAACAGTCATAAATTCAGCTCTTCAAACTGTAATTATATAATAAATCTGTCTCTCTTTATCTTAATGAAGCTCAAGCCCCCTACTGGAGGAGACCGTATTACCAGATGCCAAGTAAGCAGCAGATTTATAGTGTTGTATTAGGGTTGCGCCGATGGCTAACAGACATTGCGTTGTTGAGCCGGCATCGTGATTTCCTCGCCCACCTGCAAATAATGCAGTTGTTCCCGATCACAATACAAATTACATTCAAAACAGTTCAATTAACAATTTAAACAGTAAAGATTTTATTGTGCAAAAATGCCAAACAAATTACATGCTACTAGAGGTCTGAGTATTTCACAATCTGCTCAGTTACTGGGATTTTCACGCACAACCATTTCTAGGGTTTACAAAGAATGGTGTGAAAAGGGAAAAACATCCAGTATGCGGCAGTCCTGTGGGCGAAAATGCCTTGTTGATGCTAGAGGTCAGAGGAGAATGGGCTGGCTGATTCAAGCTGGTAGAAGAGCAACTTTGACTGAAATAACCACTCGTTACAACCGAGGTATGCAGCAAAGCATTTGTGAAGCCACAACACGCACAACCTTGAGGCGGATGGGCTACAACAGCAGAAGACCCCACCGGGTACCACTCATCTCCACTACAAATAGGAAAAAGAGGCTACAATTTGCACGAGCTCACCAAAATTGGACAGTTGAAGACTGGAAAAATGTTGCCTGGTCTGATAACTCTCAATTTCTGTTGAGACATTCAGATGGTAGAGTCACAATTTGGCGTAAACAGAATGAGAACATGGATCCATCATGCCTTGTTACCACTGTGCAGGCTGGTGGTGGTGGTGGTGTAATGGTGTGGGGGGATGTTTTCTTGGCACACTTTAGGCCCCTTAGTGCCAATTGGGCATCGTTTAAATGCCACAGCCTACCTGAGCATTGTTTCTGACCATGTCCATCCCTTTAAGACCACCATGTACCCATTCTCTGATGGCTACTTCCAGCAGGATAATGCACCATGTCACAAAGCTTGAATCATTTCAAATTGGTTTCTTGAACATGACAATGAGTTCACTGTACTAAAATGGCCCCCACAGTCACCAGATCTCAACCCAATAGAGCATCTTTGGGATGTGGTGGAACGGGAGCTTTGTGCCCTGGATGTGCATCCCACAAATCTCCATCGACTGCAAGATGCTATCCTATCAATATGGGCCAACATTTCTAAAGAATGCTTTCAGCACCTTGTTGAATCAATGCCACGTAGAATTAAGGCAGTTCCGAAGACGAAAGGGGGTCAAACACAGTATTAGTATGGTGTTCCTAATAATCCTTTAGGTGAGTGTATATTGTAGTTTTATCTAAAGCCAAACGTGCTTTATTCAAGCCCTTTCAGCTCCGTGCACGTTCTCTCTTTCTCCAGACGTGTGGCACATTAAAGCCCAATTTATACTTCTGCGTCGAGTGTACGCCGTAGCTACATCGTAGGCTGTGTGTTGCACGCGTAGCCTACGACGTACCCTGACGCGGCAAGTCCACGCGGACCGCAAGCGCTGTGATTGGTCTGCCAGAACCCCTCCCTCAGGAGTACACATGCTCCCTCTGCATGTGTAACTGCACCTCAACGCGGAACAAGGGAGCAGAAGTATAAATGAAAATCGACACATAGCCCATGGCGTAGAGGCTGTAGCACAGGTCCGAGGCAGAAGTATAAATCTGCCTTTACGGAGCTTATCGCTCAAATGCAACCCCCGATGTCATCGTCCATCGCGATGTTTCACTGTAGACATCGTCTGATGCCAATTTGGTAGACATCGCCCAAGCCTAGCTGTATTGATGCATCATTTTGGGTATTAAAGTAAGATGACTTATTATTTATTCATTTATTTTAATGAATGAACATTACTAGCACCATACTGGAGCATCAGAGGTGTCGCATTTCCTTCTTATTCGTTGTCATTGTCCATTGTAATGATTTAATGGTCATAAATTCAGCTCTTCAAACTGTAATTATATAATAAATCTGTTTCTCTTTATCTTAATGAAGCTCAAGCCCCCTACTGGAGGAGACCGTATTACCAGATGCCAAGTAAGCAGCAGATTTATAGTGTTGTATTGATGCTTCATTTTGGGTATTAAAGTAAGATGACTTATTATTTATTCATTTATTTTAATGAATGAACATTACTAGCACCATACTGGAGCATCAGAGGTGTCGCATTTCCTTCTTATTCGTTATCACTGTACCTTGTAATGGTTTAATGGTCATTAATTCAGCTCTTCAAACTGTAATTATATAATAAATCTGTCTCTCTTTATCTTAATGAAGCTCAAGCCCCTACTGGAGGAGACCGTATTACCAGATGCCAAGTAAGCAGCAGATTTATAGTGTTGTATTAGGGTTGCGCCAATGGCTAACAGACATTGCGTTGTTGAGCCGGCATCGTGATTTCCTCGCCCACCTGCAAATAATGCAGTTGTTCCCGATCACAATACAAATTACATTCAAAACAGTTCAATTAACAATTTAAACAGTAAAGATTTTATTGTGCAAAAATGCCAAACAAATTACATGCTACTAGATGTTTTACACAAACTAAACCAATGATATTCAAATGGCAGTCCGCATCCGGAGCCCGGCATGTTTCCATCCGGACTGCGAGACCATTTTCTATTTCTTGTTGAAGTGAGCAGAGCGTCAAAACAGCGATGCAGATCAAACCACAAGCACTCGGGATCGTTTGTGGTAATGATATTTCAGCGCTATATATTGTAGTTTTATCTAAAGCCAAACGTGCTTTATTCAAGCCCTTTCAGCTCCGTGCACATTTCTCTCTTTCTCCAGGCGCAGGGCACATTAAAGCCCAATTTATACTTCAATGCGTCGCCCCACAGTCACCAGATCTCGCCGTAGCTACATCGTAGGCTGTGTGTTGCACGCGTAGCCTGGGCCAACATTTCAATGCGCACCTTGTTGAATCAACCCTGAGGCAGCGGCAAGTCCACGCGGACCGCAAGCGCTGTGATTGGTCTGCCAGAAGCCCCTCCTCAGGAGTACACATGCTCCCTCTGCATGTGTAACTGCACCTCAACTGCACCTCAACGCGGAACAAGGAGCAGAAGTATAAATGAAAATCGACACATAGCCCACGGCGTAGAGGCTACAGCACAGGTCCGAGGCAGAAGTATAAATCTGCCTTTACGGAGCTTATCGCTCAAATGCAACCCCCGATGTCATCGTCCATCGCGATGTTTCACTGTAGACATCGTCTGATGCCAATTTGGTAGACATCGCCCAAGCCTAGCTGTATTGATGCATCATTTTGGGTATTAAAGTAAGATGACTTATTATTTATTCATTTATTTTAATGAATGAACATTACTAGCACCATACTGGAGCATCAGAGGTGTCGCATTTCCTTCTTATTCGTTGTCATTGTCCATTGTAATGATTTAATGGTCATAAATTCAGCTCTTCAAACTGTAATTATATAATAAATCTGTTTCTCTTTATCTTAATGAAGCTCAAGCCCCCTACTGGAGGAGACCGTATTACCAGATGCCAAGTAAGCAGCAGATTTATAGTGTTGTATTGATGCTTCATTTTGGGTATTAAAGTAAGATGACTTATTATTTATTCATTTATTTTAATGAATGAACATTACTAGCACCATACTGGAGCATCAGAGGTGTCGCATTTCCTTCTTATTCGTTATCACTGTACCTTGTAATGGTTTAATGGTCACGAATTCAGCTCTTCAAACTGTAATTATATAATAAATCTGTCTCTCTTTATCTTAATGAAGCTCAAGCCCCCTACTGGAGGAGACCGTATTACCAGATGCCAAGTAAGCAGCAGATTTATAGTGTTGTATTAGGGTTGCGCCAATGGCTAACAGACATTGCGTTGTTGAGCCGGCATCGTGATTTCCTCGCCCACCTGCAAATAATGCAGTTGTTCCCGATCACAATACAAATTACATTCAAAACAGTTCAATTAACAATTTAAACAGTAAAGATTTTATTGTGCAAAAATGCCAAACAAATTACATGCTACTAGATGTTTTACACAAACTAAACCAATGATATTCAAATGGCAGTCCGCATCCGGAGCCCGGCATGTTTCCATCCGGACTGCGAGACCATTTTCTATTTCTTGTTGAAGTGAGCAGAGCGTCAAAACAGCGATGCAGATCAAACCACAAGCACTCGGGATCGTTTGTGGTAATGATATTTCAGCGCTATATATTGTAGTTTTATCTAAAGCCAAACGTGCTTTATTCAAGCCCTTTCAGCTCCGTGCACATTCTCTCTTTCTCCAGACGTGTGGCACATTAAAGCCCAATTTATACTTCTGCGTCGAGTGTACGCCGTAGCTACATCGTAGGCTGTGTGTTGCACGCGTAGCCTACAACGTACCCTGACGCGGCAAGTCCACGCGGACCGCAAGCGCTGTGATTGGTCTGCCAGAACCCCTCCCTCAGGAGTACACATGCTCCCTCTGCATGTGTAACTGCACCTCAACGCGGAACAAGGGAGCAGAAGTATAAATGAAAATCGACACATAGCCCACGGCGTAGAGGCTACAGCACAGGTCCGAGGCAGAAGTATAAATCTGCCTTTACAGAGCTTATCGCTCAAATGCAACCCCCGATGTCATCGCCCATCGTGATGTTTCACTGTAGACATCGCCCAAGCCTAGCTGTATTGATGCATCATTTTGGGTATTAAAGTAAGATGACTTATTATTTATTCATTTATTTTAATGAATGAACATTACTAGCACCATACTGGAGCATCAGAGGTGTCGCATTTCCTTCTTATTCGTTATCATTGTACCTTGTAATGGTTTAATGGCCATAAATTCAGCTCTTCAAATCCTAAAAAACAAAACAAAAAACTATGTGTTTCTCTTTATCTTAATGAAGCTCAAGCCCCCTACTGGAGGAGACCGTATTACAAGACGCCAAGTAAGCAGCAGATTTATAGTGTTGTATTGATGCATCATTTTAGTAAGATGACTTCTATTTTTTATTAATGAACATTGCTAACACCATACTGGCCCATCAAAGGTGTCTCATTTCCTTTTTATTAGTTATTTTGTTTCAAAATTTTCCTTGTAATGGTTTAATGGTCACAAATTCAGCTCTTCAAACTGTAAAAATAATAAAACTGTTTCTCTTTATCTTAATGAAGCTCAAGCCCCCTACTGGAGGAGACCGTATTACCAGACGCCAAGTAAGCAGCAGATTTATAGTGTTTTATTGATGCATCATTTTGGTATTAAAGCAAGATTTTAATTGTATTTTTTTTTTTTTTTGCAAATGAAATGAATGAACATTACTAGCACCACATTTGTACATCATGTCTCATTTCCTTCTTATTAGTTATCTTTTTATTTATTTTTTTCCTTGCAATGGTCCCTAATCCTCTTCCGTATTAATAACACCATACTGGCACATCAATTATATGTCTCATTTCCTTCTTATTAGTTATCATTTAGTTTCTAAATATTCATTGTAATGGTTTAATGGTCACAAATTCAGCTCTTCAAACTGTAAAAATGACTAATTAAACTGTCTTTCTTTATCTTGATAAAGCTCAAGCCCCCTACTGGAGGAGACCGTATTACCAGACGCCAAGTAAGCAGCAGATTTATAGTGTTGTATTGGTGCATCATTTTAGCCATTAAAGAAAGAGCGTCTCATTTGCAAATGTAACCCTGGTTCACTAAGAAGGGGAACAAGACACTGCGTCTGACAACGCTATGGGGAACGTCATCAGCTTGATCGGTGTCTGAAGCACGTGTTATTGGACGACGACGTCACTACCGGTGCGACCGGGAGTATAAGAGAGTGCCTGTAGTACACGTCATCAACTTCTTTGTTTCAAGGAGACGTAAGCAGGCAAGCCAGAGGCATGGCAAGGATATGTGTCTCATTCCACTTCTCAGTGAACCAGGGATACATTGGTAACCGAAACATTCTCTTTCGAATAGGAACTCGCACTGTGTCTGACAAGATGATATGGGGAACAAATACCCACTACACCATGCTGAGGGGAATGACTGCCTGATCGACTGTGACTAAGCACTCAAGGACTCTACGGACTCTTCCCAAACTCAGGCCACCAGTGGACTGTCAGTGACACTAATCCCTATGGCCACCACCCAAGCTTTCTTAACCCATGTAAGGAAACTCCTGGCCTTTTAACCTTCCTCAATGGGTCAGGCACCAGTGCTCGTACCAAGGGCAGAGCTCAAAGGTCTGGTAATGCTAGCCCTATACAAGACATAACCTTTAATGGGAATACTGGCTCAGGAAATATTTAGTCAATCCCCTAGCCTTTCATTATCATTAGAGGGAGAAAGCTCTACCCCTAGACACCCCAAAGGAGCTAAAAAACTTTATTACCTCAGTAGAAAAGTGTCACATCCTGTCTTAATACAGTCAGAATCTCAAGAGACCAGCACTCCCAAAGGTGTTTGCCAATGAGAAGGGATGCAAAAAGGCAAAAAGCCACTTCTCATTGTGATTCAGAGAAGGGTAGCTCCTAGGAGTGGAGGACTCAGCATGAAGAACCCTCACACTCACCCCTAAATACACGCTTACCAAGGGGAGCTCTAAAGCACAAGCTACTACCACTCAATATAGCTGTCTAGAGAATGTGATTCCAGGAAGGACCAGGGGAGCAGAGGACCCTAATTAGAAACCCTGAACAGTAAACCATTAAAAAAAATCTGGTGAGTGTCCAGATCTGCACTCAACACTAAAAGAGCTACAAGGGAGCTTCCTGCTTATAGAGAAAACCCCAATATCTGGGGGAGGCAGCCTACAGAATTATTACTATAGGGGAGCTTCCTGCTTGGAGAGAAAAACCCTAATATCTGAGGGAAGCAGCTTCAACCCAATGATACACAAAAGGAGGATCCTGCTTAGAGGATCCCTAAATCTGGGGGAGGCAGCTTCCTTAAACACCATCTATTCTGATATAGCTGGAGATCTAAGACATCCTCAACTCAAAAACTGAACCATATCAAGACTAGATGTGTCAAATACCCCTTTAATACCCTCACAAACCGCTAGGGAGGGACATAACTCCAGGAAACTGCTGACTGAGACTCACAGATCTGAGATCAAAGATCAAGCATCAAGGAAGAAGAATTTATCTTCCTCCTTATTACAGATGCATCCCCGTGGCAACTATAGCAACCATTAACACCCAACTTCATTGGCCATCTGCTTTGTGGCATGATTGGCTAGATCTGCCTCAGGAGATATGAAATGTCAGACATGAAATATCAGAGCTAGCAGGAAGAATCCGAAAGGGAACTTGAGAGCTGAACACGCTCCATTAAACGCTAGATTCTTATCACTCATTCGAGAAACAAGTGAGAAGAGTCTGCTGCAACGAATGCGTCGCTATGAGTGCCTTCAACTCCCTCGAGAGCCGAACATGCTCATGCAAACACTGACTACTATCACTCAGGTGAGAATCAAAGAACAAAGCTTCTTACCAGTCTCTTTCAGTGGTCTCTCAAATGCATCAAATGAGCACATCAAGCTTGCTCGAGGAGTAAACACGCTCCACCTGTGGCATTTCTGTCTTACACGAGAATACAAACAAACAGCTCCTGAAGTGCAGAAGTTAATGACGTGCTCTACAGGGGCCCTCTTATACTCATGGTCGCACCAGTAATTATGTTGTCAGCCAATGTTGTCGCATTTAAACGTGCTTCAAAAACCGGTCACGTTGATGCCCCATAGCGTCTTGTCAGACGCAGTGTGAGTTCCCATTCGAAAGAGAACTGGATTTTCTATTGTTCTGGAAAAAAACTTCAAAGCAAAATAAGAATATATTTTACAACAACTCTGTAAATGCGGCTGTTCTGCTTAATTAAACAAGTACAGCTTTTAAGTTTGAGGTTTAATGACAGGAATACAGTGATATATTAGTATAGGTTTATTTCTAGTTTATAAAATTCAGCTGTTCAAATTAAAAGTAGAGAAAGTTAGCAGATTCACACTATTGTTGTACACTTTTTTTTTGTCTACTTGATTCTTACATTGATATTTTTGTTTTTATTCTTTCAAATAACAGCATCATATTGGCACATCCAAGGTATGTTTCATTTCCTACTAATTAATCAACATTTAAATCAATAAATATGCATTTTTTTTTATCTTAAACCGTTCATCTTGATTGTTAGTTTTGAACACTTATTAATAAGCATGTCAATGTGATTTCAGATGCCCCAGTGCCCAACATCACAGTGTTCAGGCAGAACCAGGACAGAGAGCATGTGATAGTGACGTGTTCATTTGGCAGGAGGTTCACTGAGAGCTCTTTCCAGCTGTCAGTGGAGGGTGAACACAACTACACACTGAAGAACCCACTGTGTTATTCAAATGAAAAGTGTGTGTTTGATGTGAAAGTGAGCACACCTGTTTCCTTCACCTGTGTGCACAAGATTCATTATGTGGTGAACCGTCACAGTGAGACCAACATCTACAGCCCATCTGGTAAAACATACGGTAAATACACTGCAAATTAGGGCTGAACGATTAATTGCATTTGCGATATGATAAAACACGATTTTGTAATCAAGACTGCAATTACCGTCTGGTCATGTGACACACAAGCTTAAAGCAGTCTGCAGAAGCAGCATCAACTTTGCACGTTACACCTACAGGCCTGCCTTAAAGGAAAGAACCGTTTGTGTTTAATCAATCTAATATTGTGTTGGTCATACTATACAATAGGGGTGGGAGAAAAGATCCTCTCTCCAAAGATTCTGGATCAATTCTGAGCTTAGATTTTAACTGCAGATGCGCAATGGGGTTGCGCGTGTTTTTGAAACATGTATTCTGCTTCCATTTCTCTCTCTCTCTCTCTCTCTCTCTCTCTCTCTCTCTCTCTCTCTCTCACACACACACACACACACACACCATAAAATAATATTTCATAACGTTCGGAAAAGGTTGAAGCCAATCACAATGACATTCGCGGGCTTCATTGCACAGGATATGTGCTGTGAGAAACTTTGCTTGATGTTGCGCTTACAGTGTGTTCTCACTAGCCGGTATTTTCTTTAGAAATGCTCTACAAAGTCTTAATTTATGTCGTTTGGACCACGCACACACATAATAAAGCATAAACAAAACATAAAGTCCAGGCCTGGTTCTCTCTCGTCCTTATATGCCTCCGAACTCCCTCATGAGAGGACTCGCAGGTGACGCTCTTTCTCAATCACGCACCGGTCTCGCTCGCTCCTCCCACGTCTCTCGCTCGTCTACCTTGCCACAGCACTCTTTGTTCATTGCTTGTAATATGTTTTTTGTTCCTCTTTATTATTTACAAGCTTTTATGTTTTGAAGCTATATTAGTTTATATATTTAAAATTCTTAACATGCAATTGTTTTAATTCAATTTGTGTAATTACTTTAAAAAGATTTTAAGTTGTATTAATAAGATGAATTAATAAGAACAAAAGTTTAAGAATTGTTTTGGAATCGGATCGTGAGGTGCCTAAAGAAAAAGATCTTTGTCTTAAAAAATAAATCGCATATTAAAACACAATCGCAGTATTGGTAAAAAAAATAATAATAATAATTATAGATTAGATTATAGATTATTTTCCAAAATCGTTCAGCCCTACTACAAATTACATTTTCAAAAGTATTAGATTTTCATTCTTGCATAATTTTATTGATTGATTTTTTTTCCCATTTGAAATTAAGGTACCTTACTAACAACATATGGGAGCATCAAAGATATACAATTTCCTTTTACTAGTTAAAATTTAGTTAAGTATGTCCATTATACAGCTCAACCCCCCGACATGAGCACCCCCGTATTACAAGACCCCGTCTCAGATTTGCTGTATAATTTTGGTTAATAAAGTAAGAACTGATTTTATTTATAGTTTTATGAAATTAATGAACCTTACTATTACCATATGTGCACATCAATTACAGCAAGAACGATATAGTCCACCTGGTAAAACATAAGTCAGATACAAATGACATTTTAATCAAAGATAACAGAACTACTGTAAATCCTATGCCTACTTTCATGCTGAATCCATCTCATACTGTATGTGCCCTGTGTGCAGTGCCAATCCTAGACCTCTGGGGACCCTAAGCAAAACTTTTAAGGGGCTCCCATTCATAAATACCCCAAAATGACCCCATAAGTAAAATTACAAACAATAGCACAAATACAATGTAAAAAAGTTGCAAATTAAATAAACAATTTAGCCTACTAAAAATAATAGCCTACTATACAGAAATTGAATAAAGAAGAATGAACCGTATGAATTATTATTAAAGTTATTCAGTGAAGAACAGTGACTGATTCTCATTGTTTTTGTTGTTTGATGCCCCCCCCCACACCCAAGTAGCCTATACTTGTTCGTGTTTTGCTCCGTGTCAGAGCGCGCACAGAAAGCCGCCTTCATAGCTAAATATAATTTTTTACTTTTTTAGTATAGAGCAAGTCCAGCATGATGATAGCAAAGTTACATGATTTGCCATGTCTCAAAAATGTGTAAATGTTTATTTTTTTCTCTTACATAAAAACCATGTTTTCCACGTGATCACATGGAAACTGTTCCAAAACCATGTTTCTCAAGTATTTCACGTACGAAATTCATATGTTTTTTTTCTACGCTTGTGTTTGCTTTCAGATTTTCCTGCAGTCTTGGATCAGCATGAGAACGGAGTATCTCCATTCTACATTGGCTTTTTCTCCTTCACTGTTGTTTGTCTCTTCGCCATTACTGCAGCAGTGATCATGGCCACCCTTAAGACTATGAGCAATGCTAAAGGTGTGCAATGTGCATTTCACCGAAACAACTCGTGTCTAATATTCATTTGCGCACTTAAAACTACTATATACATCATTCATGTTTTTGGTTTTAAATAAAAGGACTACTACACTTTCATATGAATGCAAATACGTCAGACCGCAAATGCAAGCTCGTACAAACAGTTTCGCATTTCGCAAGTTCCAAAGTTCAGGTTTGGTGAACTCTGACCTGTGCATTCGCATCACATGAAGACATGTGACCAGTAGAAGATCGATACTTCACGCCGTGACCTCTTGGCTGAATTAAAAGAACAATATTTCAGTAAAGTCGAGTAGCTTGCATATTTTTACATTTTGAAATGTATTACTATTTGTTATATGTTGAATAATGAATTTTTTTCAACAGGTTCAAAGATTACTGTGGCAGCGAATGACTATAAGGATATATAAGAAGACAGAGTTTCTGAAGAAGAAAGAATGGACAACTAATCAATTAATCAATTCAGATTGACCAAATCATTTTCTGCATGCTGATCTGTTACTGTTTTAAAGGCTACATCTATATAGTGAGATGTAATTTTTGAATTAATTATAACTAATCAAATTAGCTTTTACTTAGTAATAGAGAATTATACATACAGTATAAAGAACCAATCATATTAGAGAAAAATTGAATGTAATGAATCATGTCACCTTTGCCATGGACTTACTCTATATAAACTGTTGTACTCTTTTGGTCGGGGGATCCTCTCTGAAATTGGATCCTCCTGGCCGTGATTAAAGCATATTCAAGGGCATTGTCTGGAGTCTGTCTGATTACTGCTGCACGGCAGGCCAGACACTAGAGATCTTACTTCCATTCCCAAGTGATAGTACTTAAAGGAACATGCAAGTTTCACCACTAGACGTCGCTTATTCAAAACAATAACATGAACATGAGTCCCGTCGGATTGCTTTCCATCGGCTGTGGAGGTGAAGACGACAACTCCCATGATTCCACAGTGATTGGCGAGAGAGGACTAGGCCTGGCATATTTTACGTTGTTGCTTTTAATATCCCATAATTGGCCGTTGCTGCTTTTTCAGTTTACAATTAAAGTTAACGTCTAATTGTTTAGCAACGTAAACATGTTTGTTCTCACTGATATTGTTCATTGAAGCTCACTGTATTATGTAGAGTATTGTATGAGAGAGATCGAGTGTATTACCTGCATTTAGATATAGCATTTTCCTTCAGGTCAGTCCTATGTTCATAATAAAAAAATCAGTTTGAATGTCTGCTGCGATATCTTGTCCTTCTAACAGTTAAAGGCTTGTCCTGCATTTGTCCTTTGCATCTTGCTCTGTGTTCAAAACAAGTTTCAGTCCAATATAGGGATGTTAATGGTTAAAGGTGCACTATGTAACTTTTCCGTCCGCTAGAGGTCGCCTATTCAAAACAAAGGCGTAGTTTGATGACAACAAGTTTGAGCGCAGAATCTTGGGACATGTCGGTGCTCACAGCCGGTGGAAAAGAATCGGGATAGGACTCGGGAGCAGAGCAGGACCGAGTGTTGTGGGAGCTGAACGAGGTCGCTGGAGCGATTGTTAATGAGAGACGAGCGCGACACGGCTCGCGAGCAGCGGGACTTTTATTATGCCACAGTTCCCGGCACCATTTCCGCTTTTCCGGTCATGCGTATGAGGTAATGAAGCTCTGTTTATCATATTAGAGACATCTGAGTGTGTTGAAAATGATGTTATGACGTTACTCTGTGCGTTCACTCGGCGGCTGCTATGACACTTGTTGCACACTGCAGTGAGAGTAAAGCATTTCTGCAAAAGAAAACTGGAAACCGAGGGTAACGCAGATATGACTGCATTGACAGGCGACTCCTTCACACGTCCCGGTTCATGGGTTAAAATAGCAATTTTATCACGATTTACAAATATTTGGAAACATTTGTGATATTGTAAGTACTCAACTGAACAAAATATATAACACTGGCCTAGTGGTTTTTGGATATTTTACTGAAAAAATGTTACATAGTGCACCTTTAATCGATGATCGATTAATTGTCGATGATACATTTAATCGATAAACTTATCGCTCATCGATTAAGCAGGGTCATGCACGTGTGTGCTGCTCAACTGTGAAACAGACACAAGGAAAAATGAAACGACCGCACCCAGAGTTATGTTTGAGACCATTTTACAGCTGAAGTTACACCTTCATGATGACTAAAAGTTTGTTTGCATGTGCATTCACAGCCTTTTGTTTTGCGCAAATGTAAGTTGTAATGTTGTGTTTATTTTGTGTAGGCCTATCTATATCTGATTTATCTCATATAGGATGCATTTGGTTAAGAATTAACGTGGTAGTAAAGCACGCCGGTGATCATCATCAGTGCATGCAGCTCAAACAGCAATGCACGACTAATAATGACTATGATTGGGACTGTACATGACATTATAAAGAGAGCAATATTGTAATAAATTATTGTGAAATATTTGGGTTTAGTTGCGGTGTTTCATCGCGTTGCTCTAAGAAGAGCGCGTGCACAACATGAGACACTTTCTGACTCACAGGTAACTTAGTTCAAGTTCACTTGTGCATTCACATCATTTTGGGCAGATATAATTTCTAATGTCTATTTTGTATTTGATTAATCTCATATAGGATGCATTTTGTTGAGGTAAATAACGCACTAGAAAGAGCTTCAGTGTACCGTGTTCATTCAGCGCTTCAGCACATGTGAATCTGTGACCAATTTTTTACACTTTAATTGATTCGCATTTGAGACTAATCAATGAAAGTGCAAAAAATTGGTCACATGACCCAAAGGGGTCCATTTTGTGTCTTGTTTCAGCACATGTGCACAGGTCACATGGCTCCATATTTTCTCCAATGAAAAGTGCATTTTTCACTAATTTCCGTCTAGTTAATCACCCACAAAAATATGAGTCACCTTCACTGGTAAGTAAAGAAGTATTTTCAAGAACTTTACCTTATATATCATCAAATGTTTTAGAGTAAATAACAAAAAACTGTGTTGCCTCAAGGCAACACTGTACCATAATGGAATCACATAAGGCCATACCAGACACACTGGCTGGATACAAATACAGTATATTTGTAAGGAAAAGAGTTAGAATTTTCTAAATATATTTGCATTTTTGCATGATTTTGTAATGCACTTATAAGAATAGTAATTCACATACTATAACTGCACATATTATGATTTGCACATTTTCTATAGCACTTAAAAAAGGTATAAAACACAACTGCCAGTTGATGAGGGTGAGGATGAGGATGAGGTGTCGTACTGTAATGAGGAAGATGAGGTCATAGTCCGGCAGGGAGTGAGGATCTGAGTGGAACCTGAGGGTGAGATCGAAGATGGAGAGGAGGATGAAGATGGATATGATAACTTGATATGATGGTTTGGTAATACTTGTGTTCCACGATGGTACAATGTTGCCTGAGAACAACAGCTGAATTTGAAATGTTATTTTTTTATTAAATATGAAATTTGTAATACATTAAAAACTGGATAAATGTGTTTGTTCAGGTGTCTGGTTAAAGAAATATAAATACATTTCTTTTTCTACATGAAAATGTCAAATGTTTCAATTTGTCCATTGTGGTACAATGTTGCCTTGAGGCAACAAACTTAAAAATTATGAACATTTTTATTGCTATTGTTATAGTGTCCAATTTTAAGCAGGAAAAACACCACAAATAATGTTTTCCTCATTGAAATCATATTGATCATATACCATATACCATGTTATGTCATATTACATAAGATTAATGAAAACACTATCGTAATAAATGGTTGTGAATACATTTGGTTTAGTTGCCGTGTTCAGCGTGTTGTTCCAGGAAGAGCGCGTCCACACATTCTGATCTCAGGCGGCGTTGGTGACACGTTGAATTAGAGGTTATATTTGATTATGAAATAAGTAATTAAATTATCAATCACACTGATTCATTTTACAATCCCAGCCCTTTATTTAGACTAGTAAAAACTCTTCTCATTGATCTGGTGAGGAACATGGCGTTTTGAGCAGCATTTGCACACTCTGTCATGCAGTTGGCTATAATCACTGCTGTAGACAGATATTACAGTATTATTTAAGGCTAACAATTAATTGATTAATTGATCATTAAATTTAAACGACGATCGATCATGGGAATTTGTGTAAATTGACATCCCTAGGCCAATATAAAAGTCTGACGTCATGAAGACAGTCTTTGCCTCCATCTAATGGTGTAATAATGTAACTTTTGGTGCAGTTCATGGTCAGGGACTATTAATGTTTATATCGTGTGGTCACCATTTAATAAAAGCAATAAGCCCATGCAGTGAAGCCGTGGTTTACAGTGAATTTATAACAGCTAAGGCTCCGCTCCGTGTCATGCCTAACAACTTGTTGGGGCTTATTGCTTTATTAGGCACCTCTTCTCCATTTACTCCTGAAATTCAGCATTGCAAAATATTTTTGTATTTAGTTTTTTCCTCATTTGCTTGCAATTTGTGTGCAAAATGAATAAATACATTTTACATTTCATGCATAATGCATTTTACACAAATTCATATTTTGCGTTCTTATGTGTGTCATTGCATATTTACATTTGACTTGTTTTTCCAACTTGTGTTTATCATTACTATTACTAAAGTCTGATGAACTTCTTGTCAGTTGCAGTTTTTATTTGTATTGCACAATAAAAAAATAAATAAAAAAAGATATTGCCAAATTCCAGTACTGTTTTTTTGTAATGTTGTACACAGACATTAGTTACCTATTTCCTTACATTTTCATTACTAAACTACAACTCTTTTCACCATATGTAAGATGCCATTTCACAAGCACAGCGTCTCTATTCAGAGTAACAGTGTAGCTCCTCCTCCTCTGCTCCCTCCCTCCCTCCCTCCCTCCCTCTGTTTCTCTCTGTCTGTATCCGTCCATCTCTGCGCTGGTGTTCAGTGGCAGCGTATCTCTTCACTACAGAGGCAGCTACATTCTCTCTTCCAGGATGTCGGGCCTTCTGACCAGCTCTGTTCTGCTTTTCCTCTCTCTGACGCTGTTCCAGATCCTCACACCAGAGGCAAAGGTAAACCAAACACTACACCAGACCCTCATCACGCGTGTTTGGTGAGACTGAATGCTTAATTCACTCTGATTTCTCTATAGCTACATTTTAGCATGTTTTCTTCCTTTTTGCCTCTATGCAGTTAGAATAGGGGTGTGCATTTGCTGGTAAATGCTGATTTCATTCTGTTTAAGGGAACATTCCTATTTCATTTGGAATATTTGTATATGAATCATGCACATGGATCGTTGTGAATATGAGAAAGTACACCGTGTACTATTTATGTGTTTTTTTTATACGTTACTCTTGGCTGCGTGTTAATTTCTGCTGAACTGATTGAGATCACTCGAGCCAGATGGCGTGAAATAGGGCGTACAAATCATCATTGCCTGGCAACAACAGAGCACATATCAACAGGGCTTTACTGGCCAATAGAATCCTGATTTAATTCTGGAAATTTCTCTGAAAGGCAGAGCTCTTGCAAACAACTCGAGATCACATTAAGCATTACATGCATTGTTCAATTACAGAGCTCTGTGTTATTTTAAGATAAGAGACAGCATTTATTGTGCTGCTCTATTGCTGATTAAAGCAGGGCTGTACTATATTTTGTAGTACTGAGTATTTTGAGATTTTAAACATTGAATATTCTATTGAATTCAAGTGTTAGCGTTACAAGTCTTATTTGCAACAATAGGGCCTGTGGTCTCTAGACCCCTATTTATCATTAGAATGACAGTTCAGCAGCACTGAAGCATTGGAGAGATCTGTGGACCGCTGTTGTGAATTGAAGTAACTAGCAGAGTTTGTTTTGACCATCTGTTGCAGTCATCAGCGTGTGCACTCTGGTTTTCAGCACCACGGACAGCGCTCGTCACTGATACAGAGCTGATTGCAAAAGCCACAGAGATTTTGGGAATATGTGAAGGATTATGGGCCGTATCTGAAGGACAAAATCAAATCAATAGGAGAGGAAGCACAATCTCATTAGCAGAACAAACAGCCAGTCTTTCACTCCAAGCGGAGGAGGAACGCTGCCATGGCAACAGCTTTCAGAGAGCACACTCAGTTTTCTCACATCCATCTATCCATCCATATAGTAATTTTATTATGTGCTTTTGTTATTTTTATTAGTTTCTGTTTCTATTTATATTTTAGCTTTAGTTTTAGTAATTGTTTTCAGTATTAATATTAGTATTTATTTCAGTCAGTTGCCAAGGCAACATTTCTAATTTATGTGATTGTGTTATTTTTATTAGTATGTTTATGTATAATCATATTTAACTTAATTTTATTTTTAATACAGCTTTAGTTTTAGTAATTATTAGTAGTATTAGTATTAATTAGTGCTGTCAAATCGATTAATCACAATTAATCGCATCTAACATAAAGGTTTGTAAAATATATAATGTGTGTGTGTGTGTGTGTGTATTTACAAACTTGTGTTAGATGCGATTATGCAATTTCTAATTCTAATATTTGTTATTTTATTTCAATTACTGAAAACTAATTTTTATAGTTTTAGTTAACAATAACAGCACTGATTGGGTTAAACAGTTACTGTCCTGTAAAATGTTTTAATGTAAACATTTTGTGTTACACCAATATTATTATTAATCTCTAGCACGTTTTACAATGACACACTTTGGCTGGCGAGTTTAACTAGCAGAGGGTGTTTGTAACTTTGCAGATAGTTGTTCATGTTAGAAATCTTTCCATTGGCGCATTAATGCGGAGTAGAGCAGATGGTGAGAAACCGGAGGACATCAACACCACCTGAACTCATGATATGAACAACAAGATCTTCCCACCACCCACACAAACACACACAGACACACACAGAGTATGTTCGTCATACGAGATTGTACGTCTGGGGCGACAGACGTCATAATGCGCCAGAGTGAGTCATCAAATTAACTCACACATCAGCGCCCAGAGCAATTCCGTTCCTTTAGTTTTATACGTCACTATCTTCCTCATTTATTATGAATCATAACAGCCCTGAAATACCATACCACACAAAGCTCAAACTGAAGAACTGACTCAACACAGAAAGAGTTTCATTTCTTATTCTGACGATGCAGAATATGATGTACAATAACACAAATCTTGCACAGAGGGTAGTTTTTGAACACTACAGCAAGCTGTCTCTCGGCACTCACTTTGCAATTTAAAATAATTACGTTGCACACAGAGGGTGAAGACAATGTTATGACTCAGCACTCCGTTTATAACCTCAGGCTTGAGCTGGCCTGTTCAGTGGCTATGAGAAGCAGATTCAAGGCTCTCTAGACAATAAATCACTGCTGAAACGCAGGTCTCCTATCAGTGATGGTGGACATTGATCATCAGAGCCAGTGACAGAGCTACTATACGCTGAAGAGGAGCTGGTTACTCATACTGTTAGAATGTGCTTGCCATGCACACTACAGCGATTTCAGCTTCCTGAAAAGCATCTTTCTTTTCCTCTCAATAGTGTGCAAGTGTAATTGAATGTCTGACTCATGGAGAGGAGGTGTGAGGATGAGAACAGATGAGAGGAGAGGAAAACGTGCTTACTAATGCTTCCGCTGAATGAAATGTGGCGAACTGTGTCGAATGCATGAATGATTAGTGTGTTAAGTGTCATATTAAAGTGGGAGGTGTGTGTTTCTACAAATCTACCAAACCATCCTCCCCCCTTACTGCCATTCATCAGTCAGTTTGTCCTCTGAATATATTAATTGCTAAATAAGATTATATTTATTTCATAAAACAAGAAATGCAAAAAGTGTTGCAAGGGGTGTAAAATCTGTGTCCCGGTGCTCTTTTGGTAGGGACAATACGACTCACAAAAGATATCAAGCCAAGGCACTTGGGTTTATGAAAAGTATGAAAAGCCTTTATTAAGCCTTTATTAAAGGCTTGTTATACTTTTCATAAAGCCAAGTGCCTTGGCTTGATATCTTTTGTGAGTAAGATTAAATTTCATCGATAAATTGCATTCAATTATTATCAATACAAAATTAAACTGCATTCATTAAAACTTGTTATAGATGATTTCAGTCTTTTCCACTAAAACCTTTTAAAATAATGCAAATTAAATCGCTTAGAGCATCTATAACCGTTTGTAATTAATTACATTACCCAGACAAATATGCATCACAAATACACCACAAATTTATGTGAATACTCACCAAGACCGGACATTTTTACATTATTTTGTGTGTATTTGACTGTTTAAGTGGAATAAGCAGAAAAAAATAACTCAATTTAGTAGCGTTACACGCCACTGCTGAAATCCACCCGTATTTGCCGGTTAATGTCAAATAAAAAGTTTAGCTGAAACTGCCACAATGACTAAAAATGATTACAGCATCTTTAACCATTTTTAAATCATGTAATTTCACAAATCTACAAAACTGTCAACGGAACAAATCTTGCAGTGCCATACAGAGTAGACCATTATAAACATAGACATTTATATATGAATGGAGAGCCCCATTCCATCTACCATCCACTTACTATTGTGCAGACTAACTCCATCCTCCACTCCATAATTACTGGAAATTCGTACAGTCTCTGGCTGCGTCCGAAAACTGGAAAATGCAGAATTCGGAGGACACATTTCAAGGTAGGAAGGCATCAAGGCACGTCCGAATTCAATGTTAGCTTCACTTCCTGCCTCCTGAGAGACCTTCATCTGATGGATTTTTGAAGGCAGCATAGATGCATCCTTCGCTGTCTCTGAAATCCCACAATCCTATGCGTTCCATTCAGTGACAGTTGAGAAAAAGTAAGATGGCGTCTGAAAGTTGCGCTTGCTGGTCAGTTTGTGTGTAAATGTACGTTTTCCACTTCTTTCTAGAGAGAAATATCTACTGTAGTAATTAAATATTTGCTTAGTTACAACTAAAGCTCGCGCTATTTTGCTGCAGATCAATAAACTGTTACACTGCCTCAGAAGTCTGTCAGAAATCAGCTTCGTGAGGTGCCTTCGTACGCAAACGCTGCCTTACAGGTCATTGCGATGCAACAAATCAGTTGCCTAGGCTTTCGGATGCAGTCTCTCTGTCTGTGTCGCACTTCTTGTTTCGAAGTTTCTCTCGTCTTCACCTGTTGTCCATATCCTAATGTGATTCGAACTAAAGGTGATACTGAAAGCTGATTGGCTTGAATGGGCAGGTCTTTGCCGCTACGTCATTTGAATCTTCGTTCTGATTGGCCCGTTTAGTAAGTAGAAATGCTTTTTGTTCTGTCAGTCTCCTCTAAAATCCGTTCGTTCAGTGATTAATGTTGCCTTCGCGTGCTATTGGAATTATTGTAAATAATACAATTTACAAGTTTCCTAATTAAAAAAAAAATAGGACTTGAAGTCAAGTCAAAATCTGAACGCGATGAGCTCGTAATCACGACTTCAGAAGTGGGAAGTAGGAAATTTGATTTACCTCGTACGAAAAAAAGTCGTGTAATTTAATGGTTTGTATTTAAAAATGTTCACAAAACAAAATGTTGTTCATCACAGGGTTTAAAA
The DNA here is from genome assembly GCA_018749465.1 of Paracanthobrama guichenoti. Lineage (NCBI taxonomy): Eukaryota > Metazoa > Chordata > Actinopteri > Cypriniformes > Gobionidae > Paracanthobrama > Paracanthobrama guichenoti. The sequence goes on along the minus strand of CM031950.1, from coordinate 3,553,270 downwards.
TATGGAAAACATGATAACAACTGAATGTGTGTGTGTGTGTGTGTGTGTGTGTGTGTGTGTGTGTGTGTGTGTGTGTGTGTGTGTGTGTGTGTGTGTGTGTGTGTGTGTGTGTGGTCCAGGTGAACCCTACATTGTGGGGACAAAATTTCTCCATAATGATGGCAATACCTTAAATATTTGACCTTGTGGGGGCATTATTTTGGAAATAATGAGGGAAAACCCAATGAGGAAAACAGCTTATAAATCATACAGAATGTTTTATTATTATTATTATTATTATTATTATTAATTAGGTAGGTGTAGGAGATAGAATATAGTTTGTACAGTATACTAAAAAATATTATGGAAAGTCCCCATAAAACATGGAAACCCAACAATAATTTGTGTGTGCGTGGTTCAGGTAAACCCTAAGTTATGGGGACAAAATGTCCCCACAAAAACGGCAATATCCTTGACCTTGTGGGGACATTTTTTGGTCCCCATAGGGAAAACAGATTATGAATCATACTAAGGCCGCATTTACATTACATGGTTCAAGTCGTACATCATTGAAAAAAAAGAAAAAGAAAAAAAAACAATTGTGATCACATGACTCTTTTCAATGGCACAATGGAGGACAAAGGCTCAGCCCCATGTTTTGCTGACCTTTAAATATGGTACAGAAATAAATTCCGTCCATAAATGCAGATATTGGATATAAAGGTCACTTTTAGAAGAAGATGTAAGCTGATCGTCAAAAAAAAGATATAGTCAGCTAATCAGAACTGGGCATTAAGACCTGCAGTGTAAATGTGGCCTAAGTGTAAAAATGCAGAAAGTTTTGTGTGATGTGTAGGTTTAGGGGTAGGGTTAGTGTAGGGGAATATAATATACAGTTTGTACTTGAACCCTAACCCATGTATGGAAAGTCCCCAGAAAACGTGTGTGTAATATACTGTAGCCTTACAAATGATTTTTAAGAGTGTAATGCATGTAAATAAAGTTGTTTATATTGCTTTAACATGGAAACTGGAGACATTTTTCACCAATCATCTGTTTCCCTCTGTTTCTCAGCCTCTCTCTGCCATGCGTGGCGGCGGTCGCAGCTTTGACAGCCAGGCAGGTGGAGTGCGTCTCAGAAGAGACCTGCGTGATTCAGTGCCCTACGAGGCCCAGATGATGGCTTATCCCGTTGCTGACTTCAAGAGTCGGAGCAATGATCTGTACTACCAACCAGAGGTCTTGAGAGCTCAAGGTCTAGGACAGGCCCTCCAGCGACTGGTGGAGAACGATCAGAGGCGGGAGCAGGAAGCAGCTTATCTGGCATCAATGCTGCGTCTCCTTAGCGAAGCACAGAATAACGGACAGGGCAAACCAGAGGAAGATGAGGAGGATGAGGGTGATTTCCAGGGACCGTACCCACCGGACTACGATGAGACCGAGCAGGCCGTGAGCATGGCGAAGCCCCAGGGCCTTCTGGACCCTCAGCTTACTCAGGCTCTACTCAACCGCTACAAGCAGGAGAGACTGATGCAGGCTGGACTCGCTCCGACAGCCAACAGGATTCCAGAGAGAGAGCAGGACAAAGACCAAGAGATGCTTAGGTAACGGAAACATGCTGATCAAAACCAAAGCAATGCCTCAGGGTCAGGGTTATTAACTATTAAAAACATGCTGTTCATTAAAATAAAGTTGAAACAAATAGATCCTAATAGATCCTAGAAATCCTAATCAATATGACAAAAACACATAACAAATTAATTTAAATATTACTAAATACTAAAATAACACAATTTATTATTATTTGATTTACCAAACTTTTTTTTTTTTGGAAGAGCACGCACAGATGATTTTGGCCAAAATACGTAAATATGCTGAATTTCATATTAACGTTAAGCAAACATCTCTGTGTCTTTGTGTTATTAAGGTACCTTGTTGAGAAGATCCTCTCTGGCTTGGCATCGGGTGGCAATCAGGGAGGCCCTTCAAACCAGCGTGCTAAACGGGACCTGAGCGCCGTGGCCAGCATGGAGCGATCCGGAGGCCCCGCCCTAAAACGCTCCCGCCGCTCCCTAGACTCCGCCCCTGCCCCCTCCCCCCAGGTGGAGGCATCGCTGCTGAGGGTGAAAAGACTCGATGACGACATCGACGACGGCGTCATCGCAGGGCAAAGCAACAGAACGCCACACGTCGGCCTGCAGAGAATGAAGCGCATAGACACTGACCTGCCGCCCCCCAAAAAAACCAGCCGCAAGCGCAGAGCCCTGACCTATGACCCCGCCCTGATCGCACAGCACATCCTGCAGTACCTGCCAGCCTAAAGAGTGCATGTGAAAGCCAGAGGAAAACAAGGGAAATGTGGGGAGGGGAAATAGAAGGAAATCTAGACAGACAGAGCGAGCGAGAGTTTCACTTGCTTACAGATACGCCAGCATTCATTGTCATCTGCCTAAATCTAATCTAATCAGACCTGCTTGCCAAGGTACTCTGATATGATGCTACTCTGTTTCGATGTTATACTATAATAAATTCCACACACATAACAGCTTATGGAATATGCTTTTTGTTTTTCTTCTTGGCACATTGTACAGGCATTTTAACACCTTATTGACAGATAAGGCTGCTAGTATCTCACTCGGTTCTTAAAAACAAAACCGCAGCTTGACCGGGGTCATGCAGGAGTGCGTTTAGGTGACGTCTCTCGTGTAAGTTTCTACTGAAACCCATCTACCACTCGACAACCCAGAATCCCCGAGCTTCTCCACAGATTAAAGGAGCGTTTGCTGGTTCTGCTCCTGTCATGCTCCATATATCCTCATAAATCAGAGCTTTACTACAGCTGTCAGTGGGGGTGGAGAACCTCTTTGTCTTATTTCAGATTATAAGCAAAGCAACAAAGCTCACATTGTGATTCAGCATTTCTGCTTTTTAACCGAACTGCAGCTCTATATGGAAAATAAAGTCATTTCCAGGTTGCTGTACTGAATATTTCCTGTAATAATGAACATAAATTAGCCTATAAAACAGCTTCCCAGAGTAGGCCATTGATAACACACAACTTAAACATTGTAGAATTTAATTTACATACACTACCATTCAAAAGTTAGGGTATTTATTTATTTATGTTTTGATTAAGAAATAAATAATTGTATTCAGCAAGGATGCTTTAAATTGATAGACATGTATAATGTTACAAAAGATTTCTATCTCAAATAAACGCTGTTCTTATGAATTTTCATCAACACGGTTTTCAGTTATTCACTGAATAATTTCTTATTTCTTGAGCACCAAATCAGCATATTATAATGATTTCTTCATATTCCACATTATTAAATATAACAAAAATGTTATGTGTAAAAATACAACGTATAAAAAACTAAACAAATAAAACATTTAACATTAGTATTTTTAATCAAATAACTGCATATTTCACATTAATAAATATATCAAAAATATATCATGTTGTATATTTCACATGAAATATATTGTGTAAAAATACAACATCAAAACAAAAATATGTTTTATTTTAAATTGTAATAATATTTAACAATATTACAGTTTTTACTGTATTTTTTAATCAAATAACTGCATATTCCACATTAATAAATATATCAAAAATATATTATGTTGTATATTTCACATGAAATATATTGTGTAAAAATACAACATATTAAAACAAAAACAGTTATTTTAAATTGTAGTAATATTTAACAATATTACCATTTTACTGTATTTTTGATCACCAAACTTTTGAACAGAAGTGTAAGGACGAATAGCGCGAGGACATTTCCATCTAAATAGCAATGAATCTACACAACAGAGCCTGAACAAACTGCTTAATCCAGAATCAGTCAATTTCACAAATTAATTTAATTTACATTTACAGCAAATAACAGAGTTTTACATGCCTAAATCTACTATCTACTGCAGGGGTGGGCAATTCCAGTCCTGCAGAGTTTAGCTCCAACCCTGATCGAACTCACCTGCCTGTAGCCTTCTAGTAATCCTGAAGACATTGATCAGCTGGTTCAGGTGTGTTTGATCAGGGTTGGAGCTAAACTCTGCAGGACAGTGGCCCTCCAGGACTGGAATTGCCCACCCCTGATCTACTGTATGTTTTTTCAGAAATGATGTTTTTGTTTGAAACAAATGATTGACAAAGAAAAATCTCTGAAATATATTTATTGCGTAAGATGTCTGGTACAGGTTTAAACAGCACAACACATCGGATCAGCTGCTTTATACAGCACTACGTGAGTTTAGGCCGGTCTAAATGTCAAACAGTGAGTGTCCTGTCCTCTCTTTCTCTGATTGGCTGTTAAAGTGGTGTGCCATCTTAATGTCATTTGCATCCTATCCAAGCTTGATGAAATGTTTTTTGTCCTCCTTGACTTGGCTTTGAAACACTCTGTCTGATACGTACTAACTAATCACTGTCCCAACTTCCTGCCCTCTGGGTTTGTAATCTGACTATTATGAATTTGTGAAGGAAATCGTGGCTCTGAGTATATAAATGCTTTTCGATATTCGTGCAGTCATAAAATCTTGTACAAAAATACATATCTCTGCACTGCAAGTTGTCAAACACCAAAAATCACTGTACGTGCTAATAAAGTGAATGTGAACACCCAACAGTTTGTTACGAACTTTGCATTGCTTTTGAGAAATGTTGATTAGAAATGACATCACATTTAACATTTAATGCATTGGCTCGATAAAAATCACACAAGCACAAATCATGACTAAGACAAGGACTTGTATATAAACGATGGGTGAAGACGATTTTGAATACATGCAATTTTAAAGTCGGCATGAAACAGTTGCAATTGCCTCCATATTGTGACATTTCCATGTGAAACGGCTAACAAACAAGAAAAAAAATGTAGGATGGGACTTGATTTCATCCATTATTTCTTGACTGGACTGTACAAAGTAAATGGACTAGAGGCCAGAAGCATGCAATAAGAAAATAAATAAGTCAACAATAAAACTAATTAAACCGATTTACAGAATTATAATACTGAAACTGTGACTATCTTCAGATCTCGTCTTAAATACATGCATAAAAACACAGAACTGTTTGTGCATCGCACGAGGTCACAGAGACCTGGACTATAACTCAAACAGAAACGCACTAAAGAAAATAACCTTTCCTCTTCTCTATTTAAAGCCACCATTATAAGACCAGACTAATGTTCCTCCGTCAGGGGAGAAAGGACTCGGATACTGTTGCCAGGTGACTGTTTCTACGCAGACAGGTTATGTAAGCTGACTTCACAGGATGATGACATCATGCTGAGGGGGCAGAGAGAAGCGTCTCTTCACACGTTTTCTGTCATCATTATTTGTCGAGAGTGAAGTTCACAGGCGACGTGATGAAACGGCCACCTGAGAGGGTGAGAAAGAACAGCGATGCGAGTTCCAGAAGAGAGGAGAGGACACTGGGTTGAATGCTAGTGCTAATTAGAAACATGAACAAAGCCCGGAGAAACTAGATTACAGTCTTACCAGCAGTTTCTGACTGTTGAGAACAGCTCAGACCTCTTTCATGCTGCCAGCAACAAGCCAGTCACTGAGAAGAGAGGACAAAACAGAATTGAAACATCTGGATGCATATGATAACATGATAATGAATAGAATTAACTATTAAGTAAATTAAGAAAGAAAGCAGTACAGCTCGCCACTGACGTTATTACCACAATAACACAATGAAAAGTGCATTTTTTGTATATCTGTATTAAAAGAATATTTTTAATTCACATTTTTAATACGAATATGTTAAAATATTATATAAAAATAATATGTTAATGTATAATATATATGTCAATATAAAGCCAGTGTTATTTTAGTATTATTTATAGTCTATTATAATTATTTTTATATAGTTTAATTTTAATTTTAGTAATTTTGTTAATATTAGTTTTAGTTTTTATTAAAATATTTCTTGATTATTTTATTTCAGTTTAGTTTTGGTCATTTTGGCACTTCAGCTTATCTTTAACTTCATCTAATATTTATATTTTATTTCAATTAAGTTAATGGCTTTTAATATTTTAGTTTTATTTAACATTAATAATAGTTACAAAATAAATCAACATACTAAATTTATATTTGTATGTTAAAATTTGTATGTTTATGGTTTAGTTAAAAATAATGCTAACTAAAGTCTCTTACAATGGGCTGTAAAACATGAACTGATTTCGAGATCTGAGGAAGAGTAAGTGGAGCGTTTACCATCACCATCCTTGGCATTTTCTGGCAGCAGGGCATCTTGGCGATTCGCTAATACAAAAGCCAGCGTGGAAAGAATGCCGGCATCCAGGACCCCCAGCATGGCCAGTATGTACGCCCAGTGAACGGAGCAGTTCCCTGGGGAGAAACTACTCACACGCTCCCCGCACAGCGCCCGCATCTCAGCACACGCCCAGGAGTCTGGGAACAACACACACGCCAGGGCCAAACAGAAGCCTGGGGACAGAAACAGATGAACATATTTAGATCAGATTTCTGGTCAAGAAGGCCACATTAGAGTGCAGAGAGATTCTCAGTGTAATGTAGCTTTGCAAAGAGGCTGTTATTCGAGGATAGCAGAGCAAACTATATAGGACTCGACAGCAAACTCACAGCCTGTGACCCCAGAGTCTCATTTAGCACGCAAAGAGGTTAGCCAATCATAAATGAGGTCATTTACATCCTCCAGAAGTCTTAAAGGTACAATAGCAAAAAAAAAAAAAAAAAAAAAAAAACCATGTTTAACTCTTTAACTTTAGAGTCATAAGGAGGGTCATGAGAAACTGAACTGACATTCTGATGCAAAAAAAACCTGACTAACACTAACAAGTGGAACAAAAATAAAGCTGCTTTAAAAAAAAATGATATGAGCTCTTTAGAGGAAATCACAAGCTTTCTATAATCACTTACATGCTGATATTTGGATCATACTGTATTTCACCTCAGAAATAATAATATATATATAGGGGAGGGGGAGCACAGGACCATTCTGATTGGGAGGAGGGTCTCTGCGTGTACACACACACACACACACACACACACACAAGCAAAAGCAATGCAGTCCAATGATGCACAATGAGAAAATGAAATTATCTGTCAATCCCTGTAGGGAGAAAAGAGTTACAGCTCATCAATCCTAAAAGCGTTACATTGCATGCAGAGATGAAAGAGGAAGTGAGAGAATAATACATGATGCAGAAGTGATGCAGTTCAGATGAGCCCAAGATAAATGACACAGAAAGACAGCGGCAGAGAAATACATGTTTGAATGGTCAAAGGAAGAAGCTCATCTGTGAATCATTTAGCAGGTTCACTGACAGCATCTCTCAGGGGACATAATCATTAATGCTTGCAAAAGAACTTTAACTAAAAGAAATAATACACTTTGGGTGAATATCATATTAACTGTGCCAATATTTTAATGAGAATTGAGCACAAATTTTTATTTTGAACAATAATGAGTAAAAAAATACAAAAAGAGTAAAAAGTCTGATTGCATTACAGTAAGGACTGTTTGAGGCTACATTAATTGCTTAACTGTCATAATCAAGTAGTCATAAATATTGTCACAATGCAAAACAGAACCAATGCATTTATACCAATAAATTCAATTTTATTAAAATTATATACAAACCCGATTCCAAAAAAGTTGGGACTCTGTACAAATTGTGAATAAAAACAGAATGCAATGATGTGGAAGTTTCAAATTTCAATATTTTATTCAGAATACAACATAGATGACATATCAAATGTTTAAACTGAGAAAATGTATCAATTTAAGGGAAAAATAAGTTGATTTGAAATTTCATGGCATCAACACATCTCAAAAAAGTTGGGACAAGGCCATGTTTCCCACTGTGTGGCATCCCCTCTTCTTTTTCTAACAGTCTGCAAACGTCTGGGGACTGAGGAGACAAGTTGCTCAAGTTTAGGAATAGGAATGTTGTCCCATTCTTGTCTAATACAGGCTTCTAGTTGCTCAACTGTCTTAGGTCTTCTTTGTGGCATCTTCCTCTTTATGATGCGCCAAATGTTTTCTATGGGTGAAAGATCTGGACTGCAGGCTGGCCATTTCAGTCCCCGGATCCTTCTTCTATGCAGCCATGATGTTGTAATTGATGCAGTATGTGGTCTGGCATTGTCATGTTGGAAAATGCAAGGTCTTCCCTGAAAGAGACGACGTCTGGATGGGAGCATATGTTGTTCTAGAGCTTGGATATACCTTTCAGCATTGATGGTGCCTTTCCAGATGTGTAAGCTGCCCATGCCACACGCACTCATGCAACCCCATCCCATCAGAGATGCAGGCTTCTGAACTGAGCGCTGACAACAACTTGGGTTGTCCTTGTCCTCTTTAGTCCGGATGACATGGCGTCCCAGTTTTCCAAAAAGAACTTCACATTTTGATTGGTCTGACCACAGAACAGTTTTCCACTTTGCCACAGTCCATTTTAAATGAGCCTTGGCCCAGAGAAAACGCCTGTGCTTCTGGATCATGTTTAGATATGGCTTCTTTTTTGACCTATAGAGTTTTAGCCGGCAACGCCGAATGGCACGGTGGATTGTGTTCACGACAATGTTTTCTGGAAGTATTCCTGAGCCCATGTTGTGATTTCCATTACAGTAGCATTCCTGTATGTGATGCAGTGCCGTCTAAGGGCCGAAGATCACGGGCATCCAGTATGGTTTTCCGGCCTTGACCCTTACGCACAGAGATTGTTCCAGATTCTCTGAATCTTTGGATGATATTATGCACTGTAGATGATGAGAACTTCAAACTCTTTGCAGTTTTTCTCTGAGAAACTCCTTTCTGATATTGCTCCAGTATGTTTGCCGCAGCATTGGGGGAATTGGTGATCCTCTGCCCATCTTGACTTCTGAGAGACACTGCCACTCTGAGAGGCTCTTTTTATACCCAATCATGTTGCCAATTGACCTAATAAGTGTGCAAATTGTTCCTCCAGCTGTTCCTTATATGCACATTTAACTTTTCCGACCTCTTATTGCTCCCTGTCCCAACTTTTTGGAATGTGTAGCTCTCATGAAATCCAAAATGAGCCAATATTTGACATGACATTTCAAAATGTCTCACTTTCAACATTTGATATGTTATCTATATTCTATTGTGAATAAAATATAAGTTTATGAGATTTGTAAATTATTGCATTCCTTTTTATTCACAATTTGTACAGTGTCCCAACTTTTTTTTTTGGAATCAGGGGTATATATATATATATATATATATATATATATATATATATATATATATATATATATATATATATATATATATATATTATTAGGGTCAGTAAGATTTAATACTTCTATTCAGCTAGGAGTGACAGACATTTATAATGTTACAGAAGATTGCTATTTCATATAATTGTTTTATAAAATCTAATGTTTATCTAAATGTAATTTTATAAATGTACTGCCACAAAAATTATCACTAATGTTTTTTGAGCAGTAAATCCTCATATCAGAATGATTTCTGAAGGATCATGTGACACTGAAGACTGGAGTAATGATGCTAAATATTCATGAATAAATTACATTTTAAAATAAAATAAAAAAACAGTTCTTTTAAATGATAATATCTCACAGTATTCCTGTTTTAACAGCCTTAAAATCAGACAGAATGCATTTTTTTGCAGTGAAAGGTACCTTTTTTAAATCGTTTTCTATTGGCAGTGAGCATTTTGTGCACTGTTTTTGCGCAATCAACTCATTCGCCCGACGCCATTCGCATTTGTTTTTTTTGTCCAATCGATTGAATGGAGAGGCGGGCCTTCTGTTGTTAGATGTTACCTTTATTAGACTGACAGGACAGCTGATTCGCACTGCTCTTTTAAAAGTGTTCTGTCTGATCTGGGCTTTAGACTTCTTTCAAGTGAAGAACCGTCTCACCTGCTGTGAGCTGCAGCCAGGCGCATATCTTATAGACCGTTGCTGCGTTGCAGAACCTGAACAGACACAGGCAGCCCACGCTGGCCCAAACCATGATGAGAGACATGCACACCAGCACAGCGGGAGACTGGAAGGCAGGGAGCGGGGTCAGGGTGTGAAGAGACCCCCGGCATTCTGGGACGGGCCAATCAGTCTCCACGCAGACCTCAAAGAGGCCCAGCGTCCCGGTCGGAGGGGCCGGTCCCCCCCCGCGATAGTGCAGCTCTCGAGTGCCCACCCAGGATGGCTGGATGAGAATGACCACCTCGATAACAGCAAAGCAGAGTGTACAGATGGCCCACAGCACGCCCACCGCCCGGGCGCTCCGGATGAACTCGGTCTGATACAGACGGGCCACGTCTGACGAGTGATGCTGCATGCTGGAGACAACTGCGGCAAGAATAAATTCTGTTCTGTTTAATACAAAACTAAATAATTAAAAATATGCAGTGACATATACAACCATTCTAAACAATTTTTTTCTTAATGTCCATAACAATATTAAAGGGATGGTAGCACTTTAATTTACAGTCCTGTTCCCCATGTACTTACTATGTACTTATATTAGTAATTGCAATAACTGTGTAAAGTAGGTACTAACCCTGAACCTACCTCTAAACATAACCTTTTAGTTAATGTTAAAATTAACATTAACTAAGATTAATAAATGCTTTTAAATGTTAGTTTATGTTAACTAATGCAGTTAACTATAATGTTAACAAATGGAACCTCATTGTTAAGTGTTACCATGTTATTCTCTTTTGTGCTATTCATTTACATTGCACTTCAGAGAATACCATGCTGTTACAATTGAGCATGTCCATAAAAATATGGTGATACTATGGTACAAAGTACAAACATGTAAATACCACGGCCATTTTTATCCCTAAAATATCACAAAGCGTGGCCAAATTCTAAAAAAGCACATGATGCACAGATGAACAGCTAAGAAAGCGATTGCCTACAGGAAAATGAACACAAAGCCTGATCTCAACATAGTAAACGATGTAAAATAGATGGATGAAGGGTGATTCACCTCTCTGCTCTGGTTGATTCCAGGTCTTTTCCTCCCAAAACAGGGAACTGCGTGACAAAATCACATTAAAATGTAATTACTGGAGAGCAGCATCACGTAAAAGCGTGGGAGTGAGCGAAAGAGAGAAATTGACCTGAATGGAGGGATTCTTCTCCTCCTCTTGCTCCCGGTGGGATCACGACAGGATGTGCGACATTAAAAACAGGCCCACGCTGGTTGCAACCATCTTCCTCGCACATATGGAGGGAGAGGAGAGTGAGAGAGGGAGAGGGGAGGGGGAGCACAGGACCATTCTGACTGGGAGGAGGGTCTCTGCGTGTACACACACACACACACACACACACACACACACACACAAGCAAAAGCAATGCAATCCAATGATGCACAATGAGAAAATGAAATTATCTGTCAATCCCTGTAGGGAGAAAAGAGTTACAGCTCATCAATCCTAAAAGCGTTACATTGCATGCAGAGATGAAAGAGGAAGTGAGAGAATAATACATGATGCAGAAGTGATGCAGTTCAGATGAGCCCAAGATAAATGACACAGAAAGACAGCGGCAGAGAAATACATGTTTGAATGGTCAAAGGAAGAAGCTCATCTGTGAATCATTTAGCAGGTTCACTGACAGCATCTCTCAGGGGACATAATCATTAATGCTTGCAAAAGAACTTTAACTAAAAGAAATAATACACTTTGGGTGAATATCATTAAGATATTTCACCTCAAAATCAAAATATTTTCTGTATATATATATATTCTAATAATTATAAGATTGTATAATGATTGTGTGTGTGTGTATACATATACCTAAGTCTCTTATGCTCACCAAGGCCGCATTAATTTTATTAAAAATACAAACAAAACAGTAATATTGGGAAATATTATTAAAATGTAAAATAACTGTTTTCTATGTGAATATATTCTCAAATGTAATTTATCCCTGTGATGTAAAGCTCAATATTTAAGCATCATTACTCCAGTCTTCAGTGTCACATGATCCTTCAGAAATCATTCGAATAGGCTGATTTGCTGCTCAAGAAACATTTATGATTATTATCAATGTTGAAAAAAGTTGTGTAATTTTTTTTTTTAGGATTCTTTGATTAATAGAAAGTTCGGTGGACTTGAAGAAATTAATACATTTATTCAGTAAGGATGCATTAAATTCATCAAAAGTAACAGTAAAGACATTCATCATGTGACAAAAGGTTTCGATTTCAAATAAATGCTGTTTCAAATTTCTATTCATCAAAGAATCCTGAAGAAAACGGTTTTACACCGCTGTTTTGAACATTGATGAGAACAGTATCAGAATGATTTCTGAAGGATCATGTGACACTGAAGACTGGAGTAAATTCAGCTTTGATCACAGTAATAAATTACATTTTACAATATATTCAAATAGAAAACAGCTATTTTACCTTTTAATAATATTTCACAACATTACTGTTTTTTGTATTTTTAATAAAATAAATGCAGCCTTAGTGAGCATATGAGACTTCTTCTAAAAACTATCTCCGATTATATATATAAAGAATTACAACACACACTATAATGTATAAATACTTTAATAATATGCAATACTAAATATTTCTTGTTGGTTTGTTTGCATTATGCTAATGAGAATTAATTCATTATGGAAAGAATTGTAAAAAAAAAAAAATTATTGCTCATAAAATAGGGGAAATATATATATTATTACCTTTATCTTTTCACAAATGTGACCATAGAAAGAACTGGCTTTTAAGAACAAGGAACAGACGGGTTTTATTTAGATTGCAACATGTACCACGGTTACAAAGTGAGAGTCTCCAAACGTTTGTGCCACTATACTTGTGCAAAAGAATAACATAACGGAAATATACAAAAACAAAATAACACTGATTTGGGAAATATTGCACTTTTTATTGCTTTAAGTTTAAGGTTGTTTTGTAATTTCCAGTTTGAATGTCTTGGCCTGGAGTGATACAATGAAAACAGGAATGCTTCACAACAGTGCAGTGCAAACACTGTTGGCTGTGCACTGACAATGCAAAACATTTGAAACTAAATACTACAGTTTTGGCTGGTGTAAAATTGTGGTTTTAGCACCAGGCTACCGTGCTTCTGCAATAACTTATAAAATTACTATAACAGTGCACCTTTTAAAAAATTATTTTCTTCAAGATGAAACAGATCCCATTAATAAAATTTTGGCAGACAACCTCATAATTGGCACAATGAGAATCTATGAAATATGTTTAAGACATAAGTGAGGAAGGAAGACAGATGAACTGAAAAAACCTAGATTCCACTGCAGCTCAGTTTGGTGTTATTTTCACTGCATTTATATACATGCAAACAACCATCTCATAACACACACACACACACACACACCCATCCTTCTCTCTGCTGGTTTAGTTGAAAGGTAGAATTCCCTCTCCAAACTTCACGAGGTGAGCAGCGTTTTTGGCTTCATGGAGCACCTGTGTGTGCAGAGACAGACAGACACAGTCACACAGCTGTTTGTGCATGTGTATTAAAATCTGCTGTTGTTCTGAATCTTTGGAAAACATACACAACAGTCACACAGAGTCAAGTAGCAGTAATGCCAGATTAGATAAATGTCAATCTCATGAAGTACATCATTCATTCATGTTGCAGATCAACATTAATGTTTGCTATGCATCAAGCGAGGCATGCGATCTGGGCGGCACCTACCTGGTTGTGGACGTATGACTCACAAGCGTAGCACCAGACAGAAAGATCAGCGAAGCTCAGCACCATAGGGTGACCTGACACCTGCCCGTGGGTCACCATGTGCTGGTTCACATAACGCCCGCAGAGCACCTGAAAAAAAAAAGAGGAAAAAACTTTGCTGAGTGCCTGTACGATCTTTAACCACATTAGGATTCATATGTGATCTCTCATCGAATTTTGTAATAAAACAAATTATGCGTCTTATTAACTAATAATTGTGTGGATTATTCATATTTATTTGCACAGGAGAACTTCTGATGACAAATTCACAAGGCTGTGGATTACAGGTAATAATGTTGTAAATAATGTTCAGTTTCTTGCACAGACCGATCGTTTCGCTTCATAAAACCTCAATGTGTCATCAGGAGCCATGGGTCTCCATTGTTTTGCCTGTATATGTTTATTTGACTCTCAAAGTGACGGTAGCCATTGACTTGCATTACATGAAATCACCAAGGACTACAGTTTCAGCTAAAAATATTCTTTACATTTCTACTGAAGAAAAAAAAAAAAAAGACACCTACATGAACAGCAATTTTTCATTTTTGGGTGAACTATCCCCCCTTTGACCTTGTTCGAACATTAATGAATTTGGAGTATTCTTAAAGAGTGCCCACGTACTCAAAGTTAGTTATGTGCACAAAACATCTCCATATACACTCGCCTGAAATCATGTGCAACAAGATCCTCGAGCAACAAGCGTGCCAGTTCAAACACAATAAACACTTTCCACAGACCCAGATTGCACCTGTACATACATGTACCTGCCTCTTCATGCAGAGGAACTTTAAGCTATAAGGCTCATTTTCTTATTCTTTTGCTGTATGTGATGACATATTTAAGATGATCTATGTAGAACATTTAATCATAACACAGTTATAATGTCACATGTTTGCATAAATGTGCTTTCCATTGTTCCTACATTCTATTAGAAATGTTATAGTAGCTATTGCTGATTACTGAGGAGTTTGTTTGTGTGCAGATTTCACACACGTTAGAGGATGAGACCCAATGTGTACCACTGTCTGCAATGGGACGTCTAAACCTCAATATGTTCTTACTGTGATTTTGAGCATCATTAGCTGTTACCTTGTAGCAGAAGAGGCAGATCCAGTTTTCAGCATCACCTCCACACTCTTCACACGGCAGGAAGACATCAATGCCACCTGCGGGCACCGGTCGCACTGACTCCAAGTGTGGGCACCATGGCAACGGGTTCACCACATGCATGCCGTCCTAGCAACAAGAGCCACACAATTAGATCTCCACTCAAATTCACATCAACAATATCACACAGTAAAACTGATCGAGACAACAGAATTCTACTCCGTTACAAGTAGCATTCTTAAATTCACCCACATGCATGTACCCTACTTGGTGTATATATACACACACACGTTAATGATTTATTATTAATAGGCTTAAATTTGAATTTTATGTAATTCTATTCAAGTTTAAAAAGGCATAATAAATATTAATGCACCGCATTCAATTGTTTATTCAAAGCAAATAAATAACATGACTATCTGTACAAAAAAAGTGCATAACATTTAAACTAACATTTATAAATAAAATCAAATTTAGTAAATTGCGTAACAACAAAACAGCATCATGTATTTATGCATAGTTTAAATACAAAGAACCGAAGCGTCGATTACACAGAGCACTTCTTTGCGTTTAAAAAACATGAGATACAGTGGAATTGGAAAAAAAGACTTGACATGTTTTTTAAAAGTTGTACTTGTTTACTACTCTAAACAAGCGAGTGCAACGATCAAATATGTCTGTCTAGTGCTAAATCAAGATCTTCTCTGCACTGAGCTTCTCTCTTTCTGCAGTGTTTTGAATGGCTTGAACACATTACCAAATCCGTGGGCTGGGCTCCAAAGATCTCTATGACTGCCTTCACAGTGCCACCACAAGCAGCCTCCAGACCACAGCTCTCCTGGTCATACATGGCAGCTGAATTTCCAGTGACCACAGACACTGGGATCGACCGGTCCTGTTAAACAGAGCATCTTTAATGACTGAATACATTACAAGTCACCAAAACATACTATAATGTCTCATAGACATTTGAGATTGCCTACAGGTGTCTCTGCTTTTACAGCCGTAATCTCTGCATCTGTGCCATCTCTATCTCTGGCTTTCTCTGATGTGGGTTTTAGGGGCGAATTCCTCTGTGGGTTGGGTTTCACCTTCCGTCTGGCTCCTCCAATAGCAACTGACTCTGAGCTGGTGTTTGATGAGGTACTTGTGTTGAGATTCAGAGAAAGCAGATCCTCAGTGAGCTCATCAAGGCCGGACTGCTCAAGATGCTGCGGTTTCTGTCCAGGACTCTGAGCAGGGGTGGACTGGCGAGGCGATTTCTTGCCCTTGCCTGCTGATGCCCGCTTGCCTTTCGGTTTAGGAGATGGCAAAGACAAACGAAGTGCCTCTGGAACTGATATAAACAAACAAACCAAAGCAATCTGCGTTAAAATAATCATAATTTTCTTACAATCTTTCAATTCTTCAGCTATGAAATTGATATGAAGTAAAATTTGTGTCACTAGCTGCATGTCAGTATCAGTTCTGACTCACTCTGTATTCTCAGGGAGCTCCAGAAGGGGGCATGGGCACGCAGGACATTGTTAATGGTGACAGCAGCGCTGGTCTTGGGAGGGGGTAGATGGTCTAGAGGTGGAGGAGAGTCTCCAAGCAACATACTGGTGCACATGGACATGGACTCAGAGATGGAGGTGAGGTTATATCCTCCCTATGGTGAAAAGGGTGAGATGACATTAACCAGTGCGTACATATGCTACTGCTCAACAGTTTGGAGTCAACTTTTTAATGTTTTAGTATGAAGTTATTATTTGCACCAAGGCTGCATTTATTTGATCAAAAATACAGTAAAAACTGTAATATTGTGAAATACTATTACAATTTAAAATACGTTTTTATGTATTCTAATATGCTGATTTGCTGCTCAAGAAACATCTATTATTATTATCGATGTTGAAATCCCTTAGCTGCTGAAAATAGTGCTGCTTAATATTTTTGTGGAAACTGTGATGCACTTTTTTCAGGATTATTTGATGACTAGAATAGAATAGATGAATAGAAACAGCATTCTATTTGAACATTGTATATAATGTTGTGGTAACATTGTAAATGTCTTTACTGTCACTTTTGATTCAATTGAATGCATCCATGCTGATTAATTAAGTATTAATTATATATGATCAGCCAGGTCAATTAATCAGCTAATATTTAGGTAATTTTGAGATTGGGTATTAACCCTGTCAAATAATTGACAAGTGGTTGGTTCCAAAATCGGTTTGTATAGATTCCAAAATCTACTAACAGTGTTGTCAATTAATTAACATTTTCTATGGATATTTTAAGAAATATTAGTGCATGTCTCCTTTGATTTCAACTAATTTTATTATATAGAAATGATGGCTACCATCAGGCACCATGCTCTCTAGATATCGACATCAACATTGGCCACTGAAAAACTCAAAAGTAGAAAGTGTAAACATTGTGAATGTGAGTGTGAATATAACCCACCTCCAGTATGACTAGCACTCTTCCTGCTGCCAGACCCATCAACTGATGGGTGAAATGGGCGTAGCCTTCTGGGGTCACCTGATACCCTCCTAAGGGATCACCCCGTGCTGCATCAAACCCAGCAGACACCAGCACCAGCTCTGGGGCAAACTAGAACAGAGACAACGCTTTTCACTTAGTATTTAACACCAAACGACACATGCTTTGGTCATCGGTTAAAAATGAGCACATTTTACCTCTCTGGCTATTGGCATCACTAAGTGATGGAAAGCTGCCATGTATTCTGGGTCTCCCATCTTTCCTCCATTCCAGGGGATGTTGACATTGTATCCTCTGCCTTTCCCCTGCCCCACCTTATCATAGTTAGCATCCTCCGAGTTGGGGAAAAACGTCCCGTCTTCATAACGATGCAGAGAAATGTACAGGATGCTGGAAAAAGAGAAATACATTGATTAAAAACAAAGGTCTGCACACTGACCAATGCATATGCGACTGATCTAAACAAAATTATATTTATTTATAAAACATATGACAACATAAAGAGGATCCATTGCCCTTTTCTATTCATCCAGACCATTTTTTTTTTGACATTCCTAAATGTTCATGAATATGTACATGCCCTGGTTACATCGCATATAGATTACTGTAACTCTCTTTTCTTTTGTCTTCCTTCTAAAACTTTACATAGACTGCAGCTGGTTCAGATTTCAGCAGCACAAATTATCTCCGGAACATTTCTCATGTTCTTCACCATTTGCACTGACTTCCAGTTAAATATCGAATTGATATCAATATCCTGCTTCTTACTTACAAGGCTCTTAATAATTTAGTTGCGTCATATCTCTCTGATCTTTCCTGTAGCTCAAGCAATAAGAGCGTGGCGCTAGCTACGCCAAGGTCATGGGTTTGATTCCCAGGGAAAGCAAGAACTGACAAAATGTAAAAATGTGTACCTTGAATGCAATGCAAGTCGCTTTGGATAAAATGCATAAATGTAAATGTAAATGATCTTCTTCAAATCTATACTCCTGTGCGTAACCTCAGATCCCCTTCATCAGTCTTTTTAGTCCAACCGCGTATTCGTCGGAGAAGTATGAGGTCCAGGGCTTTTAGTTATGCTGCCCCTCATCTGTGGAATGCCCTTCCCCAATACATCCATAACAGCGACAGTCTTCACACTTTTAAATCTCGTCTTAAAACTCATTTAAATAGGCTTATTTAAGATTGCATATATCTTATTCCTTAGTCTCTTAATGTATATTATTGTTTCCTTTGTGTGTTGTTGTTATATTGATGTTTTTAGGAAGATTTGTAAGGTGTGTAAGTGTCATGAAAAGCACCTATAAATAAAAAATGATTGAATGCTTGAATGAATGCTTGAATGAATGACACCATTATCACACTGATTGTTTTATGAATCAGTCACAATGCAATGCTACTTTGCAAACGGGCTGTTATTAAAAGATGGGGCAGCTAAACACTATATTGGACCTGACTACAAATCTAAGTTGTTACTTATTTAAATGTAAAGAGGCTGGCCTATCATCTTCTAAGGCAGCGGCAGAAACATAGTAGGCTGGTATGAGTGGCTTTATTCTGTGCTGTTGTCTTCACCAGTCTCAAAACACGTCTCCGTTATATTTGCAATAACACAACCTTGATTTATATGGCGTGAGAAAGTCACATAAACCACGCAAAATCCAATCAGAGCAGTCAAACTGAAACGGATTTCCAGAAATGCAATTTGAAACCACATACAAATGTAGCATTTCATGTGATTTTTGGCCATTCACACTTGCTAAATCTGATCGGATTTCAATTAGATATGCACAAAAATCAGAATTGGACTGACAGTATGAACGTAGCCATAGTTACATTAGCAAAAACAGCTTGTTCAATTCTAAGGGTCAGTGTCAAAAATTCTCATGCAAACTAAAATACTACTTTATTGGTGAAAGGAACATTTTAAATTATAAATGGACCTCTTATGGACTTTGGAATACAGACCAGTGTTACTTTAGTATTATTTATATACAATTACAGTATATATTAATACTTTAAGCTTTTATTTATTTTTTTTCATTTTAAAATTTATTTTCTTTTGTCATTTTTGTGTTTCTTTTTTAACAATAACAGCACTGATCCAGACCACTATATATACTATATGAGATTATGGTTAACTGTGGGACTGGACAAACCTGTCATCCTCCTCAAAGATGTGCTGTGTGCCGTTTCCATGATGAACATCCCAATCGAGGATGAGGACACGCAGAGATTTGTGCGTGATGCTCTGGGCATAGCGTGCGGCCAAAGCGGCCGTATTAAAGAAACAGAAACCACAAGCTGTGTCTTTCTCTGCATGATGGCCGGGAGGACGGACTATGGCCACACCGTTTCTCACCTACAGGACAAAACAAATAATTGAGGACACCTGGGAACAAATTCAAGTAGTAATATTATAGTTTGCTGTATACCGAGACATGTAAAAGACAAAAAGACAGACCTGGCCTGTGATTATGGCCTGTACGGAGTTAAAGCATGACCCAGCAGCCATCAGGGCACAGGTGTAGCTCTCATTATTGATGAAGACGGAGTTGTAATCGTTCCCCAGTCGGTGCAGATCTCTGGGTTTCATGTGCTCCGTACTCTTAATAGTGCTTATGTGCTCAGAACTAGCACAAGAGAGATAAACAGAAATCAATTCAATCAAATGCAATGTTGCATTAGTTTTACTAATCAAATGATCATTGAAAAGAGAAAAAATATTATTATTTGAGAAAATGTTAATCACGCAAATGAAATACAGATTTGCATGTCACTTCATACATTATTGTGATCATTATTTATTTACTCATCTGAATGCATTTCACCTGTGACAGAGTGCCAACTCTTCCTCTGTTGCCAAGCGAGCTGGTATCCGATGGCAACGGGACAGCAGGCCCAACTCCTCATGTCGGGAAAAGATCCGTGAAATTCTCTGAGGGAGCTCTGGGTGATGACTGTAGGAATCAATACATCCTCATCTTATGTATTATGCACAACCAAATAACCAAAACACACACAAATGAGAAAATTGTCACTTTTCAGCCGTCACTGGGTTATTGTGGTGTTTATGTTATGCAAGCAGTTATTATGCATTATGTTTATGTAAGCAGGAGTCACTCTCACCCATCCCACATGTTGTGATGAAGCATCATTCTCTGGTCATAAACTAGCCCAGTGATTGGAGAGGAAACTGTCACTTCTGCACATACTGGAGCGGGCAGGGGAGAGACATCGGACAGTGGACCCCCCTCTAAAGGTCATCAAGCACACATTCAAGAGCCAAGAAAACATACAAATCTTTCACCAAGGTGCCAATTGTGCCAAATGATTGGCAGTTTGAGTGCTTGAGCAAATATGACGTTGGATAGTGTTTAATGGTTTGCAGCTAAGCACTTTCTTTTTATCTGAAGATGACAGGATAATATAATTTCCCAATGAAATCTCAACAACCAATGAATTTCCATGCTGTTTCCAAACATTTATATATACATATACAATCAAACCACAACTTATTCAGACACCTTCAACATTTTCTCACATTATCACAGTTTATTCACTATAGTTTAGAAAATGGTAATAAAATGACAAGAACTCATAGAACTTAGTTCACAAGTTAAACTGTGTCAGAACAAATTAACCTGGATAATGTCAGATAACTTTGATAGAAAGGTATGTAATGGATTACAGTCAACCAATCAGCTGTCAGCTGTTCAATTTAAGTACACAATTAGATAATACTAATTTAGGACGACCAATAACCAAGCAATGCTTCATTTTGTTCAGTCTGTGGTGTCAAAGGTCCCGTTAGCAATTAAAGAAAAAACACCTGGTCAGGTCAAAATGTCGGAATAATTTTGGTCCCAAATTTTTATCAATTTTACTGGTATGAAGAAATGTTGGGTATAATATGTCACAGTTTGCTTTATTTTCCTATCCTCACTTACATAAATGAACTATAGTGTCCTGCACCCACTAGTAAAAAATTATATCTGGTGTCTGAATAATTTTTTGACTGTAGGTGTTAACATTTTATATTTATAAATATGCATGTTTTCTATATACATTTACTAATTTTTATGATACACTTTTCATAATCACTAGATGTATAAATAGCTTTTATTATGTTTTCACGAGTGATCTGGTTTATTTATTTGTAAATAATAATTATTGGTTCTTACCAAAAGTCTGAAGACTCTTCCAAAATGGATACAAGGCAGAGATGGTCTTTGAGATGGACTTCAGGGCACTGCAATAAAAACCACCAAAAACCCCCACAGAAAATAGGGAGTAAGAGATAGAAATGTAAGAGAATGTAGGCAGATGTGCTCCTCAGTTCACTCACCTCTCACTTGGAGCACCAGGAGAGGTCAGGTGAGGGCAAGGGTCACCCAGCAATGACCTCACACTAGCGCAAACACCCTCTGCTGTGGACTGGAGGCTATACCCACCCTAACAGATGAAATACTGTGTGTGAGATGTTAACCACAATAAAGACGTTTTTTTCTCTTATGGCATAATATGATCATACCTCCAGAGCTAGCACGAGTCGGCCCTGTGCTACACCTTTCAGCATATGGGTCAGGATGGAGAAACATTGTGGACTCACTCGCATCTCACCCTAGACATGGAAAACATTTTAAATAATTAACAAAATGGAATGAGTTTTGGAAAATTATATTAAATGGATTGAAGCTGTGCATCCCACTTTTGGGTCACCGATCACAGAGTCAAAGCCGGCCGCTACTAAAACCAGTTGAGGCTGAAACTGTGCAGGACATACACAAGAGATCACACATTAATAGACGATAAAACATTAAATCAGATGTGCAGGTGAGTGATATGAAAGGTGTACCTCATACACCACAGGTAGGAGGAGCTGCTGGAAAGCTGTGATGTAATCCCCATCCTCCATCCCTACCTGGAGTTAAACAAAGAGATCAGGCCACATTCAGCACCAGCCTACACAGACCATATACTATAACACTTCTTTATTTTTTCTTTTATAGACCACTATAATGTTAGTCAAGGTGGTAATTTCAAATGACCATTTTCAACCTCAGCTCTGAAATTTAACACGTCTGTTTAGTACTTCTACATGCAACTGTAAATCGGTTAACCTCTCGAAGTCACATTGAAAAGCAGAGTAAATTAGCATGGTGTACCTTGTTCCAGGGCAGATTGATATTGTAGCCCTGTCCTGCTCCCGAACCCACCGAGCTGCTGTCAGACTCCTTGAGATGTGGCCAGAACGAGCCATCTTCATATCTGTGCACTGAGAAATACAGCACACTGCCCCACAGGAGGACAGAGATGCCAGATGTTAGTTGCATCCCAAATTACACACTGTGTACCTACTATGCACCATACACATCCGTGTAGTGTATACATTTTATAAGGTTTAGTCTTTCACTCTCTGAGTCTGATAGACCCTCCCCCTCCTCTACGTAATTAAAGGTGCAATATGTAGAAAACCACTAGATTTTTGTTCATTTGAGCATTTACAATATCCCAAATGTTTCCAACTATTTGTAATCGTGAGAAAATTGCGATTTTAACCAAGGAACTAGGACGTGTAAGGGAGTCGACTGTCGATGGCGTCATATACACATTACCCTCGGTTTCCACCTTTACTGCCATAGAAACCATGGCAACAGACGTGGACAACTGCATAACGCCTCGCGGCACGCTGTTGTAGTTTCATTCAAACATTATGGACCATGGCAAGCAAGGGAACAAAATGAGAAATCAAAAGAGGACCAATATCGACGTGGCATTTTCGAGATGGCCAGATGCTGTTCTTAATGTGCTTTATTAGAAAGGTGAGCAAATGTACATAAAACGAATCAATGTTATGTAGCGCAACACAATGAAATATTAGAATATCATCAGTATGATGTTCTAATGTTGATGTAGCTTAGTTAACTTACTAGTCTCATACAGCCAACAAACTAATAACATTATAACTTTCAACACACTCAAATGCAGTTTAGATAGCGTAGACCAAGTGAAACAGCATTGCGCTTCTTCATAATTTTAATTGGTCAAATAAACTGACCTGTTTGAGTAGTAATTCAGCACTTGCGGTTAGTTTGGTAGAATGAAATGTCCTCATTTCTTTATATCCCCGGGACTCGCGTGCGACGCTGATATCTGTCTCTTATTAAGTAAACGCGCCCTGCTTTATACCACAGTCATGTTAAAAAACATGAATGCATTCACTCATCCATAAACATTATTTCCTCATAAACATTATTAGATTCATCGGTATGATTGACGACAAGTTCCATGATTCCACTCAATCACTGCGTCATTAATCTACACCTTTGTTATTGTCTTAAAGATGTTAGCGACCCCTAGCGGCGAAAAAACACATATTGTAGCTTTAAAGCTGCGACAGTTGAGTGCATGAAGTGTCCATCAATCCACGCTTCATTTTTTAGGTCCATCAGCCGGGTATTTAAAGTGTACTTTAAATACCCGGCTGTAGTGTGAATATATATATTATATTATATTATATATACTCGCGCTATATTTATATTAAAAAAATGTCATAGAATAGTACACTAATTGAGACACTTGTAATATGATGTGCTGGTGCAGACAAATGTACCTGGGATCCTCTTCAAAAATATACTGGATTCCCTGTCCATGATGCACATCCCAATCCACAATTAGAACTCTGTATGATTGGAAAAGCAACAATCCATGTTATAAATTTTCAAACCATAGACTTCATTAAAGACAACATGAAAATGCATTTGAAAGACATTCACCTTCTGTAGCGTGACATTTTTTTGAATATTCAGTGGTAAATAATCCAGAACCAGACTTGATTTTATCAATCAGCATTTGATTGGATCATTAGGTTAATCTGACTGATATTACTGGCTAATATCGGAGCACGTCAATAGAAAAATTAAGACATTTCAGAGGTGGCAAAAGTCACTACATTTGATGAAAGACTATGAAAACATTTTATCACTAAATCAAACATGCTCTGATGAATTGCACACAATAAGAAAAGGAAAATTTATCAAGAAAGTAAAGAGAGTCTTTAATAAATAAACCCCGGGTTTCACAGAAAAGTGCCAGACTAAAATGCATATTTGAGCTGAAAGCAACTTGCACTGACACATTTTAAAAAGTGTAAGTGACATTGTTTTGTCTCAAGATGCACACCAGGTACAAGCTACTTAAATATCCTAATTGAACTAAGACCTAATCCTGGCTTAATCTAAGCCCCATCTGTGAAACCAGGCCATAAAGTGTATGATGCTAAAGCAAAATGCAGACTCTCACCGTTCAACGCCATGCTGTTTTTGAGCGTAGCGCGCTGCTATGGCCAGATTATTAAACATACAGTAGCCGTTCATCTTATCTGCCTGAGCATGGTGACCTGGAGGCCTGTGTGAATAGGAAAAAACAGTAACTTAATTAGATCAATGAATAAATCAACATCAAAACACAAAGATATCAGTATTGTTGAGAAGAACAGATGCAACAAGACCTGTTGACGGAGAAGCCATTACGCAGCTGTGATGTCATCACTTTATCCACCAGCTGGAGGACTGATCCCACCGCCAGACAGGCAGAGGTGAAAAATTCCTGGTGGAATTGAAAAAATTCCTTCTTTCTTAATTTGTTTTATAAAACAGTCACCATACTGCTTGGCAACCATAAAATAATGGCTATTCGGGTGAAGAAAAGTTTCTGATTATTATCAAAGTCCATTTTTAAGGAAAGTCTATTCACTTGGTGGACACACTTGCAACTCCTCCGGGGCAGATATTTAAGTCCTATCTACTTGAATGGAGAAATCCTGAAGTTTCTAAAACTGCTTTCCACACTCACATTTAAACATCATATTTCAACATATTTACATAAGCCCCTTAAATGTTATTTCATATGCTCAAAAAGCATTCAGAAAGCTTATATTTAAAGTTGAGCCAGCCAAAGCGCAAGTGCTATCCTGAGCGCATCTCAGGACAATGACTTTGAATGGCAGCTGCAGTGATGGCTTTACCAATTGTCTCTTTAATTTAAAAGGTGGGACTTACAGTATTCTGCCTTTCTTGCACTCGTAATAATATGAGTGCATCGTCTTGTTATCTATATAAAAAGGGCGGCGCCTGAATAATCGGCTGCGGCCCGGAGGCTTGCTCCAAACTTCATTTCGTTATACTGTACTTGTACATGTGTAATGACGAATAAACTTCAACTTCAACTTCAACTTCAACTATATATGAAACATTGAAGCCTTTTATCACTGTTGACGTCACTGGATAAAAGCCAAAAGGCCGATCGCTACACTTATTTTATTACTTTGATTCATGATTAAGAACATCCCTTAAGGTCAATTTTGGTTTGGTGAATATAGTCAGTATTGATTTCATGTTGACTTTAAAAAATATCAGTGCATGTATTGGACTAGGATTGTGATCTTTATGAACAAATAAAATTTGGAACTGGAATGAGCACACAATAAATTCCAGGACTGGAAAAGTCATGCGATTAGGTGACTTACAGGATGCAGGTAGACGGAGTCGTATTTATCAGAGAGAGTCTTCAGCTCCTCCTCTGTCATATTCTCTGTGGATTTCATCAGCTCTACATAATCCTTTCTATCACACACACACACACACAACACATTTCGCCATGTCACATAAGATAAGCATAAAGCAAAACCAACCCAATTAACAGCATCAATCTTTATTTGCTCATGCGTGTAAACTTACGTATGAACGAGTAATAGCTCATCTTCTGATACAGCTCTGGCCTGAAACACAAAGTTTACCTATTTAAAACTGCTCAAAGACAGGAGGAATTCAAAATAATAAATAATATCACTACAGGAGTGTCTCTACCTCAACTCGGACACAGCGTCCCAGCAAACCCTCCGTCTCCAGCGTCTCCATTACAGTGCTCACTCTCGCTGGACACTCAGGGTGACTGTGAACACAAACAAAATCCAATCCGCTGTTATACAAGAACTTGGATAATCCTAAATAAACTTAGTATTGCACGTGAAATTAAAAATCAAGAATAAGTGCAGCATTTATTGATGAATTTCATATAGTGAATTATAATTTAACCATTCTGGAGCATCACCTAGCATCCCACAGGCAGTGAAAGCGAGTGAAGGCATCTATGTAGACCAGACCTGTTCCCGTTGCTTTAGTTGTTTTCCCACGCATATCCTAAAAAAAAAACAAGCCAAGAACATTCAAACAGCTGTTTCAGAAGCACTCTATCCACATAGTATACAATCCCACACTGATAAAATAAAATACTGCACGCACATAACTGAATTTTAATAATCAACTCTACAGACGTGCATTAGTGACAATGTTGGGGAGCTACTTTGAAAAGGTCTTACCACGCTACAAGCTACTTGTAATTTAAAGTAGTTAAGTACAGTAAAGCTAGCATTCTGAGCACATAAGCTACATGACAAGGCAAGAATTGGGAAAACTGGTCAGGGGGGATAAATTGTTAGGAAAATAATGTTGCAATGGCGAATAACTTTGTTTTATTTATGCGAAATATTTTTCCTTTTATATAGACATTTCTTGACAGGTTTTAAGAGAAAACAAACAGCGACTCTGAAGCGTTTACCAGGTTTTGTAGTTCACTGCTCATCTCCTCCTCCGCTTTGCTCCGATCCATTCTACCCTTCCTCCGTGCCTCCTGTAGCTTCTTCTTAAGGTCCGGGTTGTTGTTTTCTCTCTGAAGAGCGCAAAGGTTTTTCAGAGAGAGTCAAACACGGCAGAAGCCTACTCTCTTTAAAACAGGAATCCAAATAAAGCACTAGCTCCCACATCTGCCCTTTAAAAATGAGCAAAACAGAGCACGACGCTGCTAGAGATCAAGTGGGCAAACTTCACGAATATCTGTGGATTATTAACTACTCATGTACAGACTGATTAAAACACACAACGCGGATTCACCCGAGGGGGCCCGTTAAAATTTTTGGTTACACTTTATTTTAAGGTGTCATTGTTACAGTGTAATTATTTATTTAAGTACTGATTAATAATAATGAACTACATGTACTTACATTAGGGTTGGGGAAGGATTAGGGTTTGGTTGAGGGTTAGCCGGATGTAATTATGCATAATTTACTGATACTACTATGGCAAGTACATGTAACAAGGACACTGTCAAATAAAGTGTTACCATTTTTATTTATTTTTTTGCATATGAACCCAGGGCTGACTTGATACGGCAATGTAATGGAGTGTAAACATTCTCTCACTTTGGTTTCCGGTGTTCCTCTTGGAGAACGAGTAGAACCTTTGGATTCTGGGACAGGATCCATCACTGGAGGATTTTACTGATCCACGCCAAAGACCTTGGAAAAAGTGACAGGTGCTCAAAACATCTACAAGTCAAAACTTGGGTGATGTACAAGAAAGATCTGCTATATGAACTAATAGTTTAATAAAATAAGAGGGTATCGCAGTTGCTACACTTGTTTGTTTTGTTATTGTAGAATAAATGACCAATACATTTGCTGTATAAAGTTACGTTTAAGCTGTGCAAATGTATAGCAGTTCATAACCCGATAGCTTTTTTTTTTTTTTTTTTTTAAGGGATTTCATTTTTGTTTTGTGATTCTTTATTACCAATATATAATAACAACAATACACAGAATTAACTAAAAGATAAAGATACTAAATAATAACTGAAAACAATATAAAATCATCTTCTGACTCATTCTACTCCACAAATTCAACGTCACAATATTTAATGAGATGCACAAAACAGATTATAAAAATGCAAACGTCTAGAAATGTGACAGATGTCACTAGAATGTATAATCTTTTTTTTACTTTTTTTTTTACTTACTGCTTTCAGAAATGTGTGAGGTGTATGACTCGATGTGTGTAAGAACCGAACTGTTGTCAGATCAAAAACACACTTTGAAATTTGTTTTTTATGCACAAGTCCAAGATTTGAGCCTCAAGATTTTTGCTTTCCTAAGTGCCTGTTATTATTCTCTGGATTGGACATAAAAGTGGCAAGTGGACGTAGCCAAATGGGCACCGCATAGCAAAAACAACTGTAAGATAAATATTTATACGAAAGAGAGCACAATAACGTTTTTGTTTGGAAATGCTAAATGCTAACTCACGCCCAGCTACGCACGGGGTGTTGCGAGGACTATTTTCGATGAGGCGTAAAGCGGTTCCTCCGGTAGGGGGCGCGTGGAGGCTCAGCCAGCACAATCCGAGACGCATTCAAATTTCAGCACGTCCCTACGGGCAGCACTTCTAATTTCAAATCATGTGGCTTAAAGGAAAATCTTTCACAGCAAGCTCTATAAAATTATCATTTCCGGTCAGCACAAGCGATCGATATGTTCACCTGACTAACTGAACTGCTAAATGTGAGCCACTGATTGGAGAATATACAGTAAAATAGTTTAACACATGTCGTACACGGCGTACCAAACCAATTAAACAACACTTCCCCGTTGTCTAGCTCAGCTTCTTTCAGGACTCAACACATAGACTGTAAAAAAAAATATATTAGCGTAGTGTCCATGACGTCACCCGTAGGATTCTGAAGAGCCGTTATAAAGCGTAAAGTGGGGTCGAGCTGGCCGTTGCCATCTTGGCAGCGCGTCACGCCCGGATAACAGAAAATGGGCAAAGAGGCGGGACGTGGGCGGAGCTGAAGTGACGCGATGACTAACAGACAGCGGATAAATGGCTATCCACCTGTCACTCAAAGTGGCCACGCCCTTAATTAATGCAGAACTTTAAGGCTTTGTGTAATGTAAACGAATGAGTTATAAAATAAAATTCACCCCCCTCACAGGCAAAATTAGCCGTATAGACCAAAACCACAATTTGCACCAGGCTGTAAACGTGTTTTTTTTCTGCTGCATTTTAACATGAGCTCAATGAGATTCCGCTCCCTTCTGGAGCATGTCCCTAGCGGCCAGTCGATGAATTGCAGTTTAAGTTACTTCCGCATTGGCTTGGCACTCAACTTTACATCCACTTCCATTCTTCCCACATATAGTTCTATGGACGCAGGCGCACTGAATTTACGTCAGTGACGCAGAGTGCGTGCTTGCTGTAGTCTGTGCTGTAACGCTGGAGGTCACTGTTGCATATTTAACAAGCGTTAACATGAAAACATTGAGTTCGGAACCGCATACAACTCTTCTCTTACTATTACAGAAAGATAATATGATAAAGATAGTACGAGTGGTATACTAGCGTGCGGCTACGAATTCAGCACAAATGTCTATGAAACGACAAAACTGTTAATTTGCTTGACACAGCATATTTTACATATAATAAAATAAATTTAAAAAATTAAGAGATATACACAAATATGAACACAATTTACCAGTTCACACTTGTTCTTTTAATTGAATATTTGTTGTTGTTATGTTTATTTATTTATTTATTTTTATTTAGGTATTGCATACTCATAATATCACATTATCTGCCAGGAAATGAAAGAGAAAAAAATAAAATTAAAATTGCATTAAGTCCAGTGCTTTCAAAGCTTTCATCGCTTTTTGTTTTTAGTTTGCTCCAAAGGTTTACATATAATTTAAAGTCATTTATAAAATGTGAAAAACTTGGTTTACATTGAGCCCACTTCTTTTATGTATATGATATTTTCCTAATAAAATCAATAACTGTATGATATGGTGTTCTTTGCATTCTAAATTATCGTTCTGCGTATAAAAAGGACATCGAATATACACATTTCTATCATCCGCTTCAGTTTTCTATTAATAAAAGTTTTCAAATCTTTCAAAATGATCTTGAGTAAATGCAGTGACAAAACAGATGTGCACAGAATTCACAGGTATATTAAATTTTTGCTTAAATCTTTCCAGAACATGCTTAGCAGTGAAGTGTTTTGTAAGACACTTCCTTAATTTTGTTATTAACACAAAACTTATACAACAATTTCCAAGCTTTGACCCAAGAGATATCGCCACATAAAGAAGACCAGCAGAATGTTGCTGCAGGAAAAGACACAGAACAAAGAGCATTTCTTATATCCTACAGTTTTAAAACATTAATATGATCAATGAAAATGTTACTACAAAGATTGCCCATATTGATTTCCACTGCATCAAGAACAATAGCAAATTCTCTTGGTTTAACTGTAGAAATTCAGCATATGATAACAAATATACCAATTGTCTTACTAATATAATCCCTTCATTGAACAAAGTATGATAGAAAAGTGATTTATTTTTAAATAGTATGTCTTTGTTATTCCATATGAAATAATTGTGTGGTGAAAAATTGTGCTTATATACCAATTTCCATGCTAGCCTGTCTATGAAAACTGGCCAGATTATCAGGAATTCTGTCAACAGAAAAATGACATGCCACCAAGAGTATTAAAATATATAGTTAGGAAATACATTCCAAAGACTTTCTCTATTCTTCAGAAATTCTATTAACCATTTAATTTTGAAAATGACATTAAGGGGTTGTTGTTATGTTTTCTGTTTTCCTTTTTCTCACTTTATGTAAGGGGTCAGGGGTCAAATTGCACAATAAGACAATATTCAAAGCATCCCATGTGGTATAAGCATATAATGAAAACTGTGTAAAAACATATCAATAAATAATGCTTTAAAAAAGATTAAATAAAATAAACTAATTGGATTAAAATCAAATTAAAATAATAAATCAATCATAAAAATGTAAATAAATATATAATACATCTAACAATGCAATACTGTATTGAGTAGGGAAAAAACATCATAAATGTAATGTAATAGAGGCTAGGTATTTTCCAAATACAAACCCGATTCCAAAAAAGTTGGGACACTGTACAAATTGTGCATAAAAAATAATTTACAAATCTCATAAATTTATATTTTATTCACAATAGAATACAGATAACATATCAAATGTTGAAAGTGAGACATTTTGAAATGTCATGCCAAATATTGGCTCATTTTGGATTTCATGAGAGCTACACATTCCAAAAAAAGTTGGGACAGGTAGCAATAAGAGGCCGGAAAAGTTAAATGTGCATATAAGGAACAGCTGGAGGAACAATTTGACACTTATTAGGTCAATTGGCAACATGATTGGGTATAAAAAGAGCCTCTCAGAGTGGCAGTGTCTCTCAGAAGTCAAGATGGGCAGAGGATCACCAATTCCCCCAATGCTGCGGCCAAACATACTGGAGCAATATCAGAAAGGAGTTTCTCAGAGAAAAACTGCAAAGAGTTTGAAGTTCTCATCATCTACAGTGCATAATATCATCCAAAGATTCAGAGAATCTGGAACAATCTCTGTGCGTAAGGGTCAAGGCCGGAAAACCATACTGGATGCCCGTGACCTTCGGGCCCTTAGACGGCACTGCATCACATACAGGAATGGTACTGTAATGGAAATCACAACATGGGCTCAGGAATACTTCCAGAAAACATTGTCGGTGAACACAATCCACCGTGCCATTCGCCGTTGCCGGCTATAACTCTATAGGTCAAAAAAGAAGCCATATCTAAACATGATCCAGAAGCGCAGGCGTTTTCTCTGGGCCAAGGCTCATTTAAAATGGACTGTGGCAAAGTGGAAAACTCTTCTGTGCTCAGATTAATAAAAATTTTAAGTTCTTTTTGGAAAACTGGGACGCCATGTCATCTGGACTAAAGAGGACAAGGACAACCCAAGTTGTTCTCAGCGCTCAGTTCAGAAGCCTGCATCTCTGATGGGATGGGGTTCATGAGTGCGTGTGGGATGGGCAGCTTACACATCTGGAAAGGCACCATCAATGCTGAAAGGTATATCCAAGTTCTAGAACAACATATGCTCCCATCCAGACGTCGTCTCTTTCAGGGAAGACCTTGCATTTTCCAACATGACAATGCCAGACCACATACTGCATCAATTACAACATCATGGCTGCGTAGAAGAAGGATCCGGGGACTGAAATGGCCAGCCTGCAGTCCAGATCTTTCACCCACAGAAAACATTTGGAGCATCATAAAGAGGAAGATGCGACAAAGAAGACCTAAGACAGTTGAGCAACTAGAAGCCTGTATTAGACAAGAATGGGACAACATTCCTATTCCTAAACTTGAGCAGCTTGTCTCCTCAGTCCCCAGACGTTTGCAGACTGTTATAAAAAGAAGAGGGGATGCCACACAGTGGGAAACATGGCCTTGTCCCAACTTTTCTGAGATGTGTTGATGCCATGAAATTTAAAATCAACTTATTTTTCCCTTAAAATGATACATTTTCTCAGTTTAAACATTTGATATGTCATCTATGTTGTATTCTGAATAAAATATTGAAATTTGAAACTTCCACATCATTGCATTCTGTTTTTATTCACAGTTTGGTGTCCCAACTTTTTTGGAATCGGGTTTGTAATATTTTACACATATTTATTTTTCACTGTATTAATTATACAAGGAAATGTATAGCTTTCTTTTCAGTGGTGTAAAGTATTTGAGTAAATGTAATTTATTACTGTACTTTATCTTTTTGGCTACTTTGTACCTGTACTGAATATCAAAGATATTAGTAACTTTTACTCTCTACTTGACCACATTTTTGAACAAGTAAATGTACTTTTACTCCAATACATTTGTGTTGAGTAATGCAATTACACATTACATTTTGCAAGGCACCTAACTTTTTCTGCAGCAGTTCGTTTCTGCTTTAAAGAAGCGATATCGCCATCTAAAGGCACTGAAGGTACTGTATCTTGTGCGTTTTGCCTTTACTCACCCAAATATCTCAACAAGGCTACTTTACATGAATGCGAGTGCATTAGCAGGGATTTTCTGAATCGCAGGCGTTTGATTTATGAGATGAGTTGAAACCAGCACATCCAGTGCAAGAAGGCTTTGACCATTTCATTTTACTTAACATCACTTCATTTATCCGCTATATTGACACAAACTTTTTGAAGGATATTGGTTTACTTATGGCCTTTGTGTGCACTTGAGAGTTTGTAGACGTTTAAGAGGCTATTGTGTCGACCTTGATTTATTGCAATATTGATGTGTTCAGTTTAATAAACATGATTTCTCATCTTACAAATCAATTGTTTCTTATTTTCACTGGTATGTCTCTCAGGTATCGAGGACTAGTGCATCATTGAGCCTATATTTAGTATGAGTAAAATACTTAAGTACTGTTAAAATCAGGTACTTTAAGACTTTTACAGTAGTAAAGTAGTACAGTAGTTAAGTAGTATGGGAATTGGTGACTTGTAACTAGTCATTTCCGCTGCAAGGAATCTGTAGTTTTACTCAAGTATGGTTTTCAGGTACTCTTTACACCTCTGTTTCTTTTACTTTTCATGTCATACCATCGCACAAGGATGATAATATTTGGGGGTTGTGTTTTGAAAAAAATTGAAAACACATAGGCTAAACTATTTTCAGTATTTTTGCTAAGTCTGCTTGTTTTCAAACCTTTTTATTAACAGAAACTGGGGATTATTGCTATATTAAATGAATTAACCTAAAACTGTATGTTCTTCAATAAAATCATTAGTTACTGATGGAGTGGGAGGGAAAAGGAACATGATTTCATTTACATTTTGATTTTGTGTTTTATTTAGAGTTAGATTATTTTGATATATTAATAATGCTATATTGATTTATTAATGTAATACTTTTAAGTCATCCTGCAGCCCCCTAGTAAGAACCAGTGCTCTATAAAACAATCGGCACTGATAGAACAACTACAGTAATATAATGAAATATCTCAAGCTGCATTTCATCAGAATCCATGGTTACTTTTGAATGGCTGTCAAAGGAGTAAGATGCTCCTCCTACAGGGCCAATGGGGTCAACCAGCAATTTCTTGACCCATTGGTGGAGACCATCAAAATGAATGTGTAATGATACAAACTAATCATACCTGCTGGAACATTCGGTTATATTTTATTTTGATGAAGTTTGTAACTACATGTCAACTAACTCTCATTAGAGAGACTATTATTAGTAGACTATTAGGGTTCGGGTTAGTAGACATGTAGTTGCAAAGTTACTTATAGTTAGTAGAATGTCTAAAGTGGATTATCGAAATGAAGTGTTACCGATCATTTTCTTGACTTGACTTTCCTTATAAAACAACAACTTTTCCATAAAGGACTCCAAAAATGTCAAACAAAATTAGCTGCCGATTAATAACGTGATCAACAGTTTGCATACAGAAGCAGGTTATTCAGGCTCTTATAGAGGAGGACTCTGACCTTGTGACCTGGGCAGATCAGATGTAAAGACGTGATTGTGCGACTAAAAATCGCCATGTCTTTGTTAGTCTGTTTACGTGAATGGAAAAGAGTTTGTGAGCTGGTGAGCGCTAACGTACAGGCCTGTACGTGTTGGCTGGACCTGTCCTGTGGTTGCTAATCTCTCCGAGTCACTCAGTACCATTTCCCCCTCACTATGGTGCCGACTTCACCAGATAACACGGCTTCACCCTGAATGGAGGAAGCCGATGACAGAAAAAAGCGAACGATGTACACGAGGTACCAGGCTTGAAAAAAACGCCCATGCCATTGCTTGCAGCCTTCTTCTGTACATCTCCTTTTCCCTTCTGCACTTTTTTTATAGAGTCCGGAAAACCAGAAGCCGCCTGCGTTGCACAATGAGGCTCCACTAGAAACCAGGGGAGCAGAGCTATGTGGTCAACCGTGAGAGATGGAAACAGATGGAGGAGAGGGGAGGGGCGCTATCTGAGAAATCATCACCAACCAGAGTAAAACTGAGACACAAATCCATATTTCACACCGCTGAGCCGTTTTTCCATACCGGCATGAAAGAATTCACGCAACGAAGCCAATTTATTAGCTCAAAGATGCTGGGAAAATAATGTGCATGTGTTTGGGTGAATATCGTGGGCCTTTCTTGACACTCAATGCGTGTGAAAGAAAGGTCCGCATTATGATTTTGGTCCGCATTGTGATTTTGACTGGTAAGCAACCACATAGCAACATCTTAATAATACACCTCAGCAACTGCATAGCAACACCTTGGCAACCACACACAACATCCGAGCATCGTGCCAGTGAGTTTTGCACTTTGTAATCATCACAAAAATACAAAGTTATGTTATGAAACTCTAGCTGGCACAGGCTGATAGGTCCTTAACTCAATCTGCTTGCATTCACATCACTCTCTATAGATCACAGCTGATGTTGCAGCGCAGTTGCAGCGCTCTTTCAGAAACCCTCCACCTTCCCCAGCTCCACCTGTATAGATCTGCTACAGGGGTGATTCATGTGTGCTTGTACAGCAGCAGCATGCCTAATTACAGACTGTGGCAATCCTATAAGATCATTACAAATCACACTGTACGACATGGATCTAATAAACTTAGGTACATGTATGTAGTTTGTACGATGATGACACCTATTGAATCGTCGGCTATGATGCAAGTTAGTATAGAAGAATAAAGCATCATCAGCATGCACTAGTGATAAACAGAGCAAGATTAATCACACTTTGGCAAATGGGGTTTTTATGTGTGCTAAAAAAAAGGAAGAGAAAAAGGAGAATATGGCTGCGGTCATCGCTAGGGAAAAAAGGCCAACTTGCCATGCCAATTTCATCATCATGATCATCATGCTATATTTCTTGATTGGTAATCTTTTGCCTGGGACAGCTTTGCGCTGTGGCCACATTACCACACGCGACCGCGAGTAGTCCCATGCATTTTTATAATTCAATGGCCTGTAGTCAATTATTCCTTACTTAATGAATATCAAGAACAATATTGTACTGTTTAGGAAGTGACATGATTACATACTTTTAGTTAAGGTGGAAATTTGTATTTAGCTTCACCATATAGACATCAAAGCAACAACCTGCAGAGACATGACAAAGCCAGGATGGAAATAACATCATAACATTTATTTCCATCAAGAGGTGCATCAATTTTTGGTCAAGATCTTGAATTGACAATACAAGAGTCCAGCACTCTGTAAAGTCTCCTCCTGTAAGGTCTGGACTCAGAGGTGCCAATTCATGTGTGAAGATGATTCTTCAGGGAGCATGGCACCCAACCTTTCACAGTCTGAGCCTGATGAATCTTGACATTGTCATCCTGGAATATGGTCATGATGTCTTCCTGCATGGTTGTTTAAGAAATTAAGAGCTACACACTCCATCAATTAGGGCTAGAAGAACTGTTGCCAAATATACACTCACCTAAAGGATTATTAGGAACACCTGTTCAATTTCTCATTAATGCAATTATCTAATCAACCAATCACATGGCAGTTGCTTCAATGCATTTAGGGGTGTGGTCCTGGTCAAGACAATCTCCTGAACTCCAAACTGAATGTCAGAATATGAAAGAAAGGTGATTTAAGCAATTTTGAGCGTGGCATGGTTGTTGGTGCCAGACGGGCCGGTCTGAGTACTTCACAATCTGCTCTGCTCAGATGATGGCTCACTGGGATATTCACGCACAACCATTTCTAGGGTTTACAAAGAATGGTGTGAAAAGGGAAAAACAGCAAGTATGCGGCAGTCCTGTGGGCGAAAATGCCTTGTTGATGCTAGAGGTCAGAGGAGAATGGGCCGACTGATTCAAGCTGATAGAAGAGCAACTTTGACTGAAATAACCACTCGTTACAACCGAGGTATGCAGCAAAGCATTTGTGAAGCCACAACACCACAACCTTGAGGAGGATGGGCTACAACAGCAGAAGACCCCACCGGGTACCACTCATCTCCACTACAAATAGGAAAAAGAGGCTACAATTTGCACAAGCTCACCAAAATTTGACAGTTGAAGACTGGAAAAATGTTGCCTGGTCTGATGAGTCTCGATTTCTGTTGAGACATTCAGATGGTAGAGTCAGAATTTGGTGTAAACAGAATGAGAACATGGATCCATCATGCCTTGTTACCACTGTGCAGGCTGGTGGTGGTGGTGTAATGGTGTGAGGGATGTTTTCTTGGCACACTTTAGGCCCCTTAGTGCCAATTGGGCATCGTTTAAATGCCACGGCCTACCTGAGCATTGTTTCTGACCATGTCCATCCCTTTATGACCACCATGTACCCATTCTCTGATGGCTACTTCCAGCAGGATAATGCACCATGTCACAAAGCTCGAATCATTTCAAATTGGTTTCTTGAACATGACAATGAGTTCACTGTACTA
Organism: Paracanthobrama guichenoti; assembly: GCA_018749465.1. Classification (NCBI taxonomy): domain Eukaryota; kingdom Metazoa; phylum Chordata; class Actinopteri; order Cypriniformes; family Gobionidae; genus Paracanthobrama; species Paracanthobrama guichenoti. The sequence goes on along the minus strand of CM031950.1, from coordinate 3,515,821 downwards.
AAATGGCCCCCACAGTCACCAGATCTCAACCCAATAGAGCATCTTTGGGATGTGGTGGAACGGGAGCTTTGTGCCCTGGATGTGCATCCCACAAATCTCCATCAACTGCAAGATGCTATCCTATGCTATCCTTTACATTTCACTGCTGGTTGTATATTCTGTATATAACTGTGTATGTGACAAATAAAACTCTTGAATCTATCAATATGGGCCAACATTTCTAAAGAATGCTTTCAGCACCTTGAATGCCATGTTGAATCAATGCCACGTAGAATTAAGGCAGTTCTGAAAGTGAAAGGGGGTCAAACACAGTATTAGTATGGTGTTCCTAATAATCCTTTAGGTGAGTGTATAGCATGCTAGAAACATAATAATCACTGCAATAATGATCCAAAATAGGAGAGAGTAGAAAGTTGAACATCTATGAATTTCCTGTGATTTGCAAAACTAAGCTATAGTGTGTTTTGGACTGTTGAAGATAGCTAATAAGTCATAGATGTATCATGTATGTATCATGTATCATGTGATAAGCAAATACCGTTGAGGTACTGTTTTTCCAACACTCTGAACCAACTGGTACTGAAACAGCTCATGTGATTAATGATGTGTGATCATTGGACTGTGTATCATTTTAGAGCTGCACCCCTGTACTATGTAAAGTGCTGGATTTGCATGTGCTGTCTTGGCACACTGTAACTGTCTAACTCCCACTATAAGCTAATTTAACCACAACCTTAATGTCAGATTTAAAACGTCTGTTATGATGAAGTGATGTTAAGGAGCCTCGCCACACGAGGTGTGTTTTGATATGGAGACTCGCTTCTCAGTTAAGTACGGCTGTCTGTTGTCAAGAATTACAGCAAATGTAGGCTACCTTACCATGTAAATTTACCTCACCACCAGCTCTGATAGGACATCCTTGCCTGACTCACTTATTGATTAAATATTAACAAAACTGAAATATTGATGATGGCTCTACCTCAGTCAAAAGGATGGGCCTGTCATATTGATGGGGTTCATATTAAAGGGATAGTTCACCCAGAAATGAAAATTGTGATTTACTCACCCTCAAGCCATCCTAGGTGTATATGACATTCTTCTTTCAGATGAACACAATCAGAGTTATATTAAAAAATGTCCTGGCTCTTCCAAGCATTATAATGGCAGTGAATGGCTGTTTCTGTTTTGAAGTCCATAAAAGTGCATCTATCCATCATAAAAGTGCTTCATACAGCTCTGGGTAATCTCTAACTGTAGCTAATTGTCGTACATACGTTATGACGTAGGATGCAGGCGTAGCGTAAGTTCTGGTGACGAATGCAGAAGCACAGATGATTGAGCAAAAATGCATGTGTCTCGTGAATGCATGCGACAGTTAGTGGAAGTTAGGGATTTAAATATGGATATTTTTCTTAAACACTTCAGAAGGCCTTTTATGCTTTTATGATGGAATTTGTCTTTAAACTTGCTGTCTTATTGGTCTCAACTCTATCTTTTTACTCTCATATTTCTTCTGTTAGCTCTTTTCCCTATCTTCGTAATATTGCACATCTTCGATCTTCCCTCACTCTACCTGAAATCTTAAAGGGTCCTTGATTATGATTTCACTTTTTTTAACTTTAGCTAGTGTGTAATGTTGCTGTTTGAGCATAAACAACATCTGCAAAGTTACAACGCTCAAAGTTCAATGCAAAGGGAGATATTATCTTTTACAGAAATAGTTTTTTAAGGACTACAACAAACGGCTGGTGATTTATAGATTATCTTGACAGAACATGCTAATCTATGTCCGACTCAGGTTTGAACATAAAAGGCTAAACAGTTTCAGACATTTTCAATGCGTGTCTGCGTGAGGTATTTGGAGCTTGCTAACTTGAGCTCTTAAAGCTCCGCCCTCTTCTAGAAAGTGGGCTGGGAGCATCAGCTCATTTGCATTTAAAGACACACACACAAAATGGTGCGTTTTTGCTCACTCTCAAAAAGTGACAATTTTAACATGCTATAAAAAATGATCTGTGGGGTATTAGGCTAAAACTTCACTTACACACTCTAGGGACATCAGTATGGAGCCCCGCACATGATGTGCAAGAAAAAAAAAGTTAATTGTGCGCACGATTTACTAATTTGTTCCCTTGATTTATAAATCATGTGCATGATTTAGCAAATCGAGGGAAATAATTAATAAATCGTGCGCACGATTTAGCCTACTAGTTGTTTCCTGTATGTCATCAGAGACTTATTTCACATCTTTAATTCATGCATTAATCACATCACTTGGCCAATCAGATCAAAGAAGACGGAGCTTAATATTCACTGAAGATGAGTATGAATCCCAATGCCACGCTTATAGTTTTTACAGTGAAAGAGTGTGTGCATGATAAGATATAAGTAGCCAAACATTTCATATTTGACAACTGTTTTACAATGGACACGTTTAACAACTCACCATATGGTGCAAACTACTTTTTAAATATTATTTTGCCATTTTGAATTGAAAATGTGCAATCATTTAAATGACAAACTTAACTGTAGCATCACTTCTTGTCTCAAAGTGACTGAATGAGAAACATTTTTATGTGTGCATATTTTTAAATGAAATATTATTTGCAAAGAGTTTAAATGGATTACTTCACAAGTATATAGACCATAAGCAGAACTAGAACTCTTATTCATTCTTGATTCCCTTAAATCCCCTTAAATTACGGAATTACACTTCATAATATCTCCACTTTGTCTATCCTCACGATATCTAAAACATATCTATTTAATATGTATTTTGGATAATGTGGCTATATGTGGCCGTATGTGTTTGCAATGTGTGTGTGTGCAAACGTATTGTGCTATATAAATAAAACTTCTTCAAATGCAAAAACTTTAATTTGCAAACATTAATTTTCTGTAAAACACTTTAAAAACATTCAACAATTACAAAAAGTGGTTAATGAAAAGTGGTTACAAACTGAAAAAATAAATGTAGTCTATATATAAACTACTGTACAAATGTTTGGGGAGAGGAAGATTATAGAATGAATGCTCACCAAGGCTGCATTTATTTCATCAAAAATAAACACAGCAACAGTTTTTTGAAATATTATTACAGTTTTAAATAATTTGAATATATTTGAAAATGTAATGTATTCCTGTGAAGCAAAGCTGAATTTTCAGCTCCAGTCTTCAGTGTCACATGATCCTTTAGAAATCCTTCTAATGTGATGATTTGCTGCTCAAGAAACATTTCTCATCACCATCAATGCTGAAAACAGCCGTGCTGCTTAATATGTTTGTAGAAACCAGGCTTCTATGATTAATAGAAGCTTTTTTTTAAATACATTTTCATAAATCTTTTGTAACATTATAAATGTCTTTACGGTCACTTTTGATCAATTTCAATGCATCCTTGCTGAATAAAAGTATTAATTTCTTTGACCCCAAACTTGTGTATGATAGTGTATGTCTGAATGTCATTGTGCTAGCTGCAAAATATAAAACGGTGGCTTCTGCAAACAAATGACACTAAACTTTTCTTAAAATGTCACTTTCATGTCGTTATTACACAAATTATCATAAGTGTCATAATGCCGTTCAAACTTGAAAGTTGAAAAGTTGAGTAGCTTCAGTTGTGAGTGTTTTGTACAGCTTTCCATAAACTCAAAGTCTTTTGTCCAGTTCCTCTCACATCACGCTGGGTAAGATGGCGGCCGACGGATGGTATGGGTAGGGCAGGGTGGCATGGCTGTGGAAGGCAGCTGTGGGCGGCAGTGAATGGGAAGAATGACTATAGACCCTCAGAGCTCCTGGACTCTGAGAATACATGTCGAAACACTGATCAGAGGCAGGATTCTTCGAAAAATCCCAATAGAGATTCTCCTCTGCAGTGCTAAATTTCTTCCCTTTGAGGGTCTTGCTGGACACTTTACGGTTGCGCGTCTGAATGCCTTCCTTCTTCATAGTCAGTGGTCGGTTCACCTGATGAGTAGGATTGGAAAAATATTAAGCACAAGTTAATGACCTGCAAAATTGCAGTTAAAGGTGCAATATGTAATATTGAAATGGGTACTGCGGTCTTCCTCAGACTGAGGAATTGATGCCAGATTGAGGACACGCAACAGGAACGAGCGCAACTGACAATGGAAGGGAGGAGACTTACATATTACAAGTTGATGAGTTGATTTACAGTATCCACGTTTTAATATGCTCCCGTTCATACAGATTTTTAGATGAATGCCAAGGCTATTTAGGTTAAGTAAGCCAGTTCGTTTGCTGGCTTCTATGGATGTAATATGCTGTGTTTTCCACCAACTGTCAAACCGGGGTGTCGAAGTACTATTGGGTAAATTGGCAGTGGGCGGAATCACACACAAAAAAAAAAAAAAAAACAGACTTTCCAATGCACATATCAAAGTAGAATAACTGGCTGTAGCATTGCTTTTCAGAGAAACAAGTCTGTGAGCTTAGCATGTTTCCTCAAAATCTGCAAACATATTATGGTATTTTTATTAAAGTCCCAGTGAACCAGAAGTAGCAACTGATTTTATTTCAGTGCTGTGACGTATTTCCAAGTGAAAGGGAATATTGAACAGAGGGCAGGGTTTTACTTCAGCGCTCCTCCTCTCCATCCCTCGCTCACAGCAGACTAACGGTGGGAGGGGAGTGGTTAAGGATATTCAAACCTAAGCCGTCAAACTGACATCATCTGAGAAGGAACGTCATTTCCAGACTGGAAGTTACTTTTCAGATTTTGATTAAAGATTACCGCGACAAACAATTTATTTTCTGTGTATTAACTTGCACGGATTAATTGTTCACCCTAAGACCTGTAATGTCTGCTAACAAAGTAAATAGGGTAAATTTTGATTTCATGAAGACTTTAATGCTGGGCAATCCATTAATCATGATTAAACATAAAAGTTTGTGTTTATATAATATTTTGTGTGTGTGTATAATTATTAATATATATATATATTATATATATATATATATATATATATATATATATATATATATATATATATATATATATATATATATATATATATATATATATATATATATATATATATATATATATATATATATATATATATATATATATATATATATATATATATATATATATATATATATATATATATATATATATATATATATATATATATATATATATATATATATATATATATATATATATATATATATATATATATATATATATATATATATATATATATATATATATATATATATATATATATATATATATATATATATATATATATATATATATATATATATATATATATACATACATACATACATACACACACACACACACACACACACACACACACACACACACACACACACACTATATACATGTATATATTTAAGAAATATTTGCATGAAGGAGTGTGTATTTATATATACACATAATAATTATACACACCACACAAATATTATATAAACACTTATTTTGGATGCGATCAACTGATTGCCCAGCACTCATTTTTATGCTTTAGTACAGTCAAAAATTACATACAGCACCTTTAAATCTGCTGTGTGTGATTCCTGTGCCATTAGCTGTACCCAATAGAATTGCAAAAATAGTGACAAACTGGTTGAAATTGGTGGAAAAAAACAACCTTGTCTGTTAGTTGACACGTGTCAAAATGTTCTGAAAGTGCCATAGAATTACAGGATATAATTTACTAAGAATTCATTGTTTTAGCACTGGATACCCAAAAAGAAGTTATGCAAATCAGGTAACAGCACAAATGCTGCCAAAAATGTTATATGTGCTAGGTTGTGTGTGTGACACAACTGTTCAACAAATTTGTCCACTAAAGTTATACAGCCTTTACTAAATTTACTGAATAAGATTTTGTCATTTTTAATACAAAAAAGTCAAGTGAAATGAGTGAAGTTGCTCACATTGTGAAGCTTGAAATAGAGTCCGCAAGCGTTACACACGGGCTCTCCGCTGGTGTTGCGTCTCCACAGCGTGGTGGTGTTGGTCTGGCAGTTCGCACATTGAGTTCCCATTCGCTTACTGATGACCTATAGAAAGAGAGACAAAGGCCAGTCACTCGACGTCTTATAAACAGTGACAGAAAAGTGACAGTAATGTCACAAAAGATTTCCATTTCAAATAAACGCTGTTATTTTGATCTTTCTATTCATCAAGGAATCCTGTTTCCACAAAATAATTAGTAAATTAAGCAGCACAACTGTTTTCAACATTGATAATATTAAGAGAAAATCCTCATATCAGAATGATTTCTGAAGGATCATGTGACACTGAAGACTGGAGGAATGATGCTGAACATTCAGCTTTGATCACAGGAATAAATTACATTTTATCAAATAAATGCAGCCTTGGGGAACATACAAGACTTCTAAGTAAGTAACTTCTCTTGATTATCATTGAACTGAGTATCTGTGAGGTGTACCAGTCTTTTTTTGGGTCGGATGAGAGGCCTGTTCTGTCCGTTCATCTTGTGGTACAGTCCGCAGGCATTGCAGAGGTAGTGGCCCGTTCCATCGCGCCGCCACAGAGGGGTGGCAGTGGCCCCACAGTTCACACACTCGCGTGTCTCTGTCACCACAACAGATTGGAGACAATGTTTAATTTGCATATCATCCAACTTGAACAAAAATACAATGAAATGTACACTCTAAAGGTTCCAGTAAGAATATTTAACGACTGAGGTCACTCAAGAACCTGTTTAATTTCCATAAACAACATTTAATTTATTTTTAGTTCTTTAGTAAACCATCTGTGTACTGCTATAGATTTCAGTCACGTGACGCCGGAGGACAAAACTACAGCACTGGAGTCATTTATCCATCGGTTTCAAACCACAATTATTCAAATCACCTTTTAAAAGATGATTCATGTTAAAAAACTCCAAGTTATTCAGCACCTGCGGAGTTTTTCAATCACTTAAAACAGACATTAACGATTAACGTGCCCTAATGTACTAAGACAGTGATTAAAAATATATATAATTCAATATACACCTTATTGATGATTCATACAAATATAAACATAAACAATTTATGAAAATAATGTCTATCGGAAAATGCTTAACTTGAAATGTGTTGCGTTCATATTCTAGATTCTTCTGCTTGCCTGTACATGTTTCATTAATAAGGTGTATATTGAATTTGGTCCTCCAATTCCATTAATGAGAACCTTATAGCATCTGAACCAAAGGTACTGCAAAGAACCACCTTTCAGTTTTATTCATCATAATATAATATAATATAATATAATATAATATATATAAAAAAACACATTTTTACCAAAATACAATAATTTTTATTATGATTTACTTTTTAAAGTGTAGATATTATATATGTTGGGATGGGAAAGTTGTTAATTGTTCTGTATTTTGTGTTGGATGCTATTTTAAAAGGTTCCCAATTTTGTTTTGGAGATTTCCTCCAAATACATCCCAATGCATTTTCTCATTATATACATTGTAGCATCACTTCTTGTCTCAAAGTGTCTGAAACTGGTTCAATCAAGGATTCAGTCTCTCTAAACCCCTCCTTTCTGAGAGCCTACTCTGCTCTGATTGGTCAAATGGCTCAGTCTGTTGTGATTGGTCTGCCGCTTGCAGTGCGTGTCATAAACTAAACGCTCATTATCATATCTGAATTTCAGCTACGGAGGCTTCCACAGCACTTGTTCCTGTGATACGAATAGACACGATGCTGTCGGTTTTACCATATCAATTAGAGTCCATAATCATTGGAAGTGCAGAAATCTTCTCGGCATGTCAACAACACGAACCAAACTTTGAGGGCGGGTCAAAATAGACGTTGTTTGCAGGTAGCCAATTAAGACCAAAGGCAGGCATTATGCAAATGTGTTACAAACCTACATAGGTTTGAGCAGGAAGACTGGAATTACTGACGACTGGTTTCAGGCGGATCAGAATCGATTCTACATATGAGACAATAACTCATTTTATCATGCACTTTGATCTTTGAATCTATGCAGACCTTTTACATTCACAAACAGCTATATTACAGAGTACATGAAAGGTAATATACAAAAAAGCATAATAGGGACACTTAAAATAAATAAAAATGTAATTGAAAATCCTCAGAATTGCTATAGTTCATTAAAATCACACCATGAAAGGTTTGCCTCTAGGACTTAATTTTTTTAACCACAACACTAGCACCACCCCACAATACCTGCCCGTTATGATATTTCCTCACCTAAAGGGGAGAATGCCATCTTGCTGCATAATTTCGGTGAGAAGGACGAGGGTGCGCAGAAAACTGAACTGTTGTAATCTTGTGTGAAGCTCCCATAGGGACTGTAGTGGGCCATTGACTGCGAGTGCACTTTTGAGGAGTGTGTATGAGCATACACACCACTCACTGAAGGGTTCAGAGGAAACATCCCACCAAACGCCTCCCCGCCTCCAGGAGGACTCAACCTCTCTCCTTTCACACTCTCCTTTTGGTCCAGGATAGGGGAGGGAAGGGCAGAACGAGGCGGTCTGGCAGAGGTGAGCGACGTGGAGCCATGGAAGGACGGGGAGGACGTCTTGGAAAATGCACTGCCATGCCAGGACGATGGGGATGATGGGAAGAGATTGGTTAGAGAGGATCCGTTTGAACCTTCAAGCCAGGACAGGTTGCCGAGGAATGGAGAGGAGTACACGGGATATGCTGAGGAAGAGAGGGAGGAATACTCAAAGAAATGAACACAAATCAAGCACAAATGACACGTTTCTAACTACCAGCGCGTTAAAAGTGCATTTTGATAGGGCCACAGCCACAGAACGACTTTATTCAACAATTTCGTTCTAGCCTGTGTCAGTCTCCTGCGCAGTTAAATAGTGCAGCGCTTTCGAGTTCTACGGCAGCCGATGCTGTTCACATGAGCACCACGACACATGCGTCAGGCTAGAATGAAATTTTCTGAATAAAGTTATTGTGTTTGTTTTTGTGCCCCAAAAGTACTCGTCACTTCATAAAATGAAGGTTGAACCACTGGAGTCACATGGCCTATTTTAACAATGTCTTTCCTCCCTTTCTGGGCCTTGAAAGTGTTAATTAAATTGCGGTCTATGGAGGGATTAGAGAGCTCTCGGATTTCATCAGAAATATCTTCATTTGTGTTCCGATGATGAATGAAGGTCTTACGGGTTTGGAATGACATGAGGGTGAGGAATTAATGACAGGATTTTCATTTTTGGGTGAACTAACGGTTTAAAACAGGCAATTTACTTTAGGTTAACTGGTTAAAAGTTAGGGTCATTTGTCCTTTTGAAGAGATGCAACACAGTCTTTGACAATACATTTGAAATATAACCATTGTTTAAGTAATGAAATGAGTTTCAAAATGTTATTTTTGGTTTAACATCTGGTGCATCAAAGTTACTGTAATGAGAAACATCTCTTTTAAATTCTAAACAAAAATAAATGGGGAAAAGTTTTAGTTTCACTTAATTTTTGGCTAGACAATTTGGCCCATACATTCACTTACACATCATTTATCTGTACTAGAGGGTCCTTTCTTTTACTATTTATAAGCTTTTGGTTCTTTACGTTATCATGTAAATATCATGGCATATGTTAATTATTCATTGCCACAGTACAGTATACACTACTGTTCCAAAGTTTAGGGTTAGTAAGGTTCTTAAATGAATACTTTTATTTAGCAAGAATGCAATAAATTGATCAAAAGTGACAGTAAATACACTTATAATGTTTAAAAAGTTACAAAACAAATGCTCTTCTTTTGAACTTTCTATTGGGAATAGAAAGATATTGGGAAAAATGCATCACTGTTTCTACAAAAAAAAAAAAAAAAAAAAAGCAGCACAACTGTTTTCAACATCCATCCATCCATTATCTTCCGCTTATCCAGGGCCGGGTCGCGGGGGCAACAGTCTAAGCAGAGACGCCCAGACTTTCCTCTCCCTAGCCACTTCCTCCAGCTCTTCCATGGGAACCCCAAGGCGTTCCCAGGCCAGCCGGGAGACATAATCCCTCCAGCGTGTCCTAGGTCTTCCCCGGGGCCTCCTCCCGGTGGGACATGGCCAGAACACCTCCCCGGGAAGGCGTCCAGAAGCCATCCGAAATAGATGCCCGAGCCACCTCAACTGGCTCCTCTCGATGTGGAGGAGCAACGGCTCTACTCTGAGCTCCTCCCGAGTAACTGAGCTTCTCATTTCGGCCGCCTGTATCCGGGATCTTGTCCTTTCGGTCATGACCCACAGCTCATGGCCATAGGTGAGAGTAGGAACGTAGATTGACCGGTAAATCGAGAGCTTCGCCTTACAGCTCAGCTCCTTCTTCACCACAACGGACCGGTACATCGACCGCATTACTGCAGAAGCTGCACCGATCCGTCTGTCAATCTCCCGTTCCATCCTTCCCTCACTCGTGAACAAGACCCCACCCCCTGAACTCCTCCACCTGAGGCAGAAACTCTCCACCAACTTGAAGTGGGCAAGCCACCCTTTTCCGACTGAGAACCATGGCCTCAGATTTGGAGGTGCTGATTCTCACCCCGGCCGCTTCACACTCGGCTGCAAACCGCCCCAGTGCACGGTGAAGGTCCTGGTCTGAGGAGGCCAACATGACAACGTCATCCGCAAAAAGCAGCAACGAAATCATGTGGTTCCCAAACTGGACACCCTCCGGCCCTTGGCTGCGCCTAGAATTTCTGTCCATAAAAATTATGAACAGACCCGGTGACAAAGGGCAGCCCTGCCGGAGTCCAACATGCACCGGGAACAAGTCCGACTTGCTGCCGGCAAAGCGGACCAAGCTCCTTCTCCGGTCGTACAGGGACCAAACAGCCCTAAGCAAGGGGCCCCGGACCCCGTACTCCCAGAGCACCCTCCACAGGATGCCACGAGGGACACAGTCGAATGCCTTCTCCAAATCCACAAAACACATGTGGATTGGTTGGGCAAACTCCCATGAACCCTCCAACACCCTGGAAAGGGTACAGAGCTGGTCCAGTGTTCCACGACTGGGACGAAAACCACACTGTTCCTCCTGAATCTGAGGTTCCACTATCGGCCGAATTCTCCTCCCCAGTACCCTGGCATAGACTTTCCCGGGGAGGCTGAAAAGTGTGATCCCCCTGTAGTTGGAACACACTCTTCGGTCCCCCTTCTTGAAAAGAGGGACCACCACCCCGGTCTGCCAGTCCAGAGGCACTGTCCCCAACCACCACGCGATGTTGCAGAGGCATCAGCCAAGACAGCCCCACAACATCCAGAGACTTGAGGTACTCAGGGCGGATCTCATCGACCCCCGGTGCCTTGCCACCAAGGAGCTTTTTAACTACCTTGATGACTTCAGCCCGGGTGATGGATGAATCCACCTCTGAGCCCTCAGCCACTGCTTCCTCAATGGAAGACGTGTGGGTGGAATTGAGGAGATCCTCAAAGTATTCTTTCCACCGTCCAACGATATCCCCAGTTGAGGTCAACAGCTGCCCATCTCCACTGTAAACAGTGTTGGTAGGGCACTGCTTCCCCCTCCTGAGGCGGCGAACGGTTTGCCAGAATCTCTTCGAGGCCAACTGATAGTCTTTCTCCATGGCCTCACCGAACTCCTCCCAGGCCCGATTTTTTGCCTCCACAACTATCCGGGCTACAGTCCGCTTGGTCTGCCTGTACCCGTCAGCTGCCTCAGGAGTCCCACAAGCCAACCAGGCCCGATAGGACTCCTTCTTCAGCTTGACGGCATCCCTTACTTCCGGTGTCCACCACCGAGTTCAGGGATTTCCGCCTCAACAGGCACCGGAGACCTTTTCGGCCACAGCTCCGAGCAGCCGCGTCGACAAGGGAGGTGGAGAACATGGTCCACTCGGACTCAATATCTCCAGACTCCCTCGGGATCCCCAGTAGAATGATGGAGTCTCCAGTTGGAGCACTTTCCAGCACCCCTCCCATAGACCCCATTAGGGCCAGGTACTCCGCACTGCTGTTCGGCCCATAGGCACATACGACAGTGAGAGACCTATCCCCTACCCGAAGGCGCAGGGAAGCGACCCTCTCATTCACCGGGTTGAACTCCAACACATGGCAGCTGAGCTGGGGGGCTATAAGCAAACCCACTCCAGCCCGCCGCCTCTCACCATGGGCAACTCCAGAGTGGTAGAGAGTCCAGCCTCTCTCAAGAAGTGTGGTTCCAGAGCCCAAGCTGTGCGTGGAAGTGAGCCCGACTATCTCTAGCCGGTACCTCTCAACCTCCCCCATGGGGGTAGGCCCGGCGACCAGGCGCTCGCATACGAGCCCCAACCCCAGGCCTGGCTCCAGGGTGGGGCCCCGGCTGCGCCATGCCGGCGACGTCTCGGTCCTTGTTTTAATTTGACTTATATAAATTGACTTATATTTGTGAACTGCTCTTAGTCTGGCCCGTCACCAAGGACCTGTTTGCCTTGGGAGACCCTACCAGGGGCATATAGCCCCAGACAACATAGCTCCCAGGGTCATTCGGGTACTCAAACCCCTCCACCACGATAAGGTGACAGTTCAAGGAGGGGTGTTTTCAACATTGATAATAATAATAATAATAATAATAATAATAATAATAATAAATGTTTCTTGACAGCAAATCCTCATACTAGAATGATTTCTGAAGGATCATGTGACACTGAAGACTGGAGTAATGATGCTGAAAATTCAGCTTTGATCACAGGATATAAATTACATTTTTAAATATATTCAAATAGAAAACTTTTTTTCTGTAGGTATTGTACTGTATATCAAAGTACCATGTGATTCTATACCTGTATCATGACACTCCACAATACTTTTTTTAAGGTGCGCTGTGTCACTGACCTGGGCTGTGTTGAAAAGCTCCAGATGGGCGGCCATGGATGGGACTGGTGAACACAGAGGGCAGGCTGCTGTGATCTGCGTCAGTGCAGGGGAACATCGGGCCCTCCTCAGTGTGGACCAGATAGCTGGAGTCAGATGGGTAGGTGGGCATCACCTCTGATGCCACCATTGAGGATGATACCCAGCGAGTCTGCTCAACAGAGCTCTCCATGTCTATCGGGAACCCCTTTCGTACTGCATGAAAAGGAAATAGTTAATTATGTAAATTAAATTAACATGGACAATCTTGTGTATATAATAATATTTTCAGTATTTGTATACATTGTTATTTTTGAATTGGCATGTTAAAGTGTGGTGCGATGGGGGGAAATCTTCCAAATCATGTCTTACTTGTGTCAAGAAGAACAAGACACATTTTAACAGCATTATGTATATTTAATAGTACTAATAACTGCAATCGAATATCATCAGTTTAAAGACAATATAAAAATACATTTCGGAAATACATTCTGAATGTGTTTGGGAATCAAATTGCAAATCACAATAACATTTATTCTATGCACACAAGACCATATTTAAATATTTTAAATCAGATTCCCACAAAATGCATACTTTTAAAAGCAAACAAACCCTTTTATCTTTAATAAATAAGTTAAACTGCATTGAAGTGCAAAATGAAGACAAAACGCAACAGCAATGCCAGTCACACCTTTAAATTTAACAGATACTATGTCCTTGTTACAGTGTAATTATACAGTTAAGTAATATTAATTAACTACAGGTACTTACTATAGGGTTAGAAGAAGGGGTAGTTGCATGTAATGATGCATCATTTATAGTAATTACTATAGAGACTACATGTAGCATATCTAACAAGGACACTGTAAAATAAAGTGTTTCCAAAATCACATTTATAATCAGATGATACGAAAAACAAGATAAGCATCACATGCATTGTTTGATTTGCTCATCCGGCTGTAGATATGGTAATGTAGATTATAATGAGGCATACCTGAGTTTATCTGTTCAATCTGCAGGACAGGTGTCTGTGATGAAAGTTAGCATACGGTGGAGCACATTAAGTCACAACTTAATGTTTGAAGGTTTCTGAGCTCTGGCATTGTGGGTGATTGAGGTTACACATGTGGATAGAGTGGGCGGAGCCAAAGACAGGTCCACTTCAGCAAATGTGGTGCCTCGTAAGTGCACAAAAAAAGTCTGGAAATATCCCACATAATTTGAAAATCTAATAAAAGTCTGCATTGCAAATTACAATTACAAATATGCAAAGCTAACAGAGAGCAAAAAGACCAAGACCAACTACTCAGATCTACTAAAGACAGGTTTCTGAGGAAGGAAGTGTACTTAAAGGCATTGAATATGTCTGATATATCCCATCCAAAACTATGGATTTCTCTCTTCTGTGGAACAGTGCATTCAATAGTGTATTTAAGCTATAAAAATGTTTCTGTTAATTAAAATAAAGCTGGAAAAAGATAAATGTTAGTTGAAAAATGTAACTAAACAGAATTTAGAAATGTTGCCTTGGCAAAAAACTGAAATAAGTTTAAGTTGAAGCACTAAAATTATTAACTGAAAATAAATGAAAAACTAAAATAAATTAAACCTAAATAGCAATATTAAATAATAAAATGGAAAAAAGCACATAACGAAATGACAAAAATTTATCAGAAATTCAAATAAAAACTAAAAATATAAACTAATTCAAAATATTAATAATAAAATACATATACATAGAAAATACAAAAGGATAAAGAAATAACTTAAAAATGTCAATTCTGTCATGATTTAGCTCCAAACCTGTATGACACTTCCTTCTGCCGAACACAAAAGAACATATTGTGAAAAATACTGGCATCCAAAAAACAGGAGCCCATTGACTTTCATTGTATGGACAAAAAACATCTGGAACAACATGAGGGTGAGTAAATGATGACAGAATTTACATTTTTGATTGAACTTTAACTAAACTTACTATAAGCTTTATGGATTTTAACCTACTATAAAAAAAAAAAATTTATTTTGAAAAAAACAACTTGATAAAAAAACCAAGCCACTGATGGAACAAAAGGGAAAATGCAGCCAATAAAAGATGCAAAGCACAGCTTAATATGTAACACAAGAGGACAGTTGAGCTGATTGCACTGATGCAAATAGAGACAAATGCTGCAATCATTCTAAAGGCGCACAGCCTGACCACATGCAGACAGAGCAGTGCTGTGGAAGTCATTTGTTAATCAAAGCGAACCGCCTTCTTTCCTTTTGTTCGTTCGGTTTAAAGGGAAATTAGAGTGGTGAATCATGCTGTGTGTTAGAGAGTCTGTCATTTAGCTAAAAAAATGTAAGTATAACAGAAAAAGATGACAGATACGCACCTCTTCCATTTTTTTCTGCTTTTATTCGCCCTAATCACACATTACAGTTACACTATTTGCCTCCACCTTTGAGGGAGAGGTTGTGTGATGTTGTATTTGCACAAGGGATTTACCACTATGACTGTGTTCGTGGTTAAAGAAATTAAGAAAAATCTATGAAACAACAATTGGACTGCTTATAGCACTATTAATAGAAGCTAGGTGTTTGCATGTTCACTGATAAGGCTAGTTTCCTCCACAGCTTTTCAACAATGTAATGATCATTTGAATGGTAGAATGCTTCTGTATTAAAATCACCTGTACCGTTCAATGTTTGGAGATGGTAAGTTTTTTATGTTTTTGAAAGAAGTCTCTAATAAAATGTAATTTATTCCTGTGATCAGAGCTGAATGTTCAGCATCATTCCTCCAGTCTTCAGTGTCACATGATCCTTCAGAAATCATTCTGATATGAGGATTTTCTCTTAATATTATCAATGTTGAAAACAGTTGTGCTGCTTAATTTACTAATTATTTTGTGGAAATGCTGCTTTACTTTCACTTCTGATTAATTTTAATCAAAAAAAAAAAAAAAAAAAAAAAAAGTATTAAGAGTATTAATTTCTTTAAAAAAAAAAAAAAATCATACTGACACCAAACCTTTGAACGGTAATGTGTGATTCAAAACTAGTTACCTGCCAATTTGTCCTTTGGCGATTTGAGTTTTGGCACAAAACTGCATGTCCTGACCTGTTCTAGTACATGCATGTCTGTCTGGATCACTGCATAAAGTTGCGGCTTAACGGAATAAAACCCAAATCAGTTAATTTACATTTGCTGGTGGTAAATGATAAGGTTAATGGTAGTTGTAAAAAGCTAATTTTACAGTTGCACTGAAATGGAGTAAATAATACAGCTTGAGATGCTATCAATTCAAATAAGCTACTCTAGCATGTGTATTGTAAAATGTGCCATATTAAACATGCCATTTGAAAATCACTATAAGTATATCTATTATATAGCCTATTTATGTATATTATAATAAATACTTTGAACGTTTTATTTCTTTTTTCATCGTCCTTAAAAATGAAATAAATGATTATGACTTAATGGGCCATTTCCTGATTTGAAAAAGCACAAACCCCTACATTTCTGCTCATATCGCTGTCATAAACAACTCCACGCATGTCTTTGGATCAGGCTCGGATCCACCAAGCTCTCATGTAAGGGTCGATCCACTGTGAACTCGTGAGGCGGCTGCATGCGCTGTCTAGAGTGCTTTCCTCCACGCTGTGGGATGGGCAGCTCTGAATGATGTGCCGGGAGAGGGTCCGTGAAAAAATACGGATGGAGCAAAGCCTGAGGAAACAGACAGGACATTATAAGTGTCATTGGAGTTACATGACTGATCTGAATCTCAATCTGTACAAAACCTCAAATGTGCACCTGTCTAGCACTGATCCTCTGTTTGGAAGGATAGACGAGGAACTTCTTCAGCAGGTCAACAGCTTGCGGTGACGTGTCAGGTACAATTTCCTCCAAAGGAATAGGTGGGTTTTCTTTAAATGTGATCTTATTGTAGTCTGGTAGTTCTGTTATTTCCTAGATTTGATACATACACGGGCAGAACCTTTAGGAGAACAGTTGTGCATCATGTCATGTGTCATAGTGAATGTAAAGTGAGAGCTCACTGGCCAAACTTTCTGGTTGGGAGTTCCCAGCACTCGGAGCACACAGCACAACTGCTCAATGTCATTCTCTCCGGGGAAAAGTGGAGAGTTGTTCAACAGCTCCCCGAAAATGCAGCCCACTGCCCTGAAACAAGCCAGAAGACACAGTGACGCCAGACGAATGTGGAATAGGCACTACTGCCATCTAGTGAAAAAAAAAAAAAAAAAAAGACTTAGTAGGGGTCTAAATATTTGCTTTCATACAAATATGATTTTAATTCAATTTATTATGAAATCTGACATTTGGTCAGAATTTTGTTTGATTTACTTATTTTGATTTCATCCAAATTAATTTCCAAATGAAAATGAAGAACTGCATAACACAATACATTTTTTCATTTTATGATTTTTAATAAAGAGTTTGTTTAAACATTTTATTACCTGGGTGTTTTAGAAAAGTCATGAAATTTAACACACTGTACACATAACACACTGGATATTTTACGGTAATTATTATAAAATGGAGAGAAATGGATAGAACTGATAAAAACTAAATGCTATAAAAGTATACAAAGATTTTATCAAATGTATACCTTGAATGACAATATATCATAATAAAAAAATACAACAATATGTATCATGGATAGTGACAATATATACTGTGTTTAGTTCATCCAAAATAAAAATTACTGTGAGAAAAGTAATTAAAGTTTACAGTTTTAGTGTCAGCACTACATTAAACTACTATATATAATGTATAATAATGCAGTGGGGAATATTTGTGGGTCCTGATGATGCCAAATGTCTTTTATTACCTGTAAAAATTGGCCTACATTATTTTAAATATATCTAGGCAGTGACAGAGTGCAGGCATATTCATCTAAAATAATTCAGTTTTTTTAGCTTCAGAATCATGAGCATTTTTATTCTGATGTCACCACTGTCCTGTGCATTGGGCTACCAGCACCAAGTCCAAGCCTATTCATTTCCACCCCAATGTAATACCAAATCTAGCATTTTAATCAACAGTACATGTTTGTTAACCTTTTACCATATCGCAATAATAACGTATTGTGAGTTCAGTATCGTGATATGTATTGAATCGTGATGAGGGTGAGAGAGTATGGAAGCCCGTTTCCGCCACTAAATAAAAAAATAAAAAGAGTA
Organism: Paracanthobrama guichenoti; assembly: GCA_018749465.1. NCBI lineage: Eukaryota > Metazoa > Chordata > Actinopteri > Cypriniformes > Gobionidae > Paracanthobrama > Paracanthobrama guichenoti. The sequence continues at coordinate 3,497,783 of CM031950.1, read as the reverse complement.
ACTGCGACTTTTTATCTCAGAATGCTGACTTTCTTTCCTTACAATTGCGAGTTATAAAGTCAGAATTCTGACTGAGGAAAAAAAGTCAGAATTGTGACTTTGTATCACGCGACTGTGAGTTTATATCTCAGAATTCTGACTTTATAACGGGCTTCCATAAGAGAGAGAGACGATACCAAATAACACTTTTGTTTTTCCATTTGCTCCAATAGCAAAAGAAAAAAATCTGTGATAGTTTCCACGACTTTCCAAAACGGGAAAAAAAAACTGAGATTACGTTGGTCAGAAGAGAGTAAGATGTGAAATTTGCCATCACTCCCTCAAGTCGTTGTATTAGCATATATTTTTGTTGTGTTATGAATGTGCATTCAATTTTTAAAAACAAAAGAAAGTCCTGCACACTATCAGTACTTGCAAAAGTATCATGCTGCAATGTTTTGGTCCCATGACCTTCATCAAGCATTTACACACCAACTATTCAAAGCACAATCACATTTAAAATCAACTCATGATCCATCAATTAACAATCACTATCAGAGACTTAATACATCATTGTATCCTCATGTAAATTCTCGATGTAACCCTTTTATATTATAATGACATGATGATATGATGTATTAAATGTGATTATGCTTTGAATAGTTTGTTTATATATGCCTGATGAAGGTCATGGGACCAAAATAAAGCAAATCTGATACTTTTGGAAGTACTGATGTGTTATGGTTAGTGTGTGTTTTATTTGACTTTTTTGGTCCTACGCACCTATCCATTACTTGCAGGTGTGTGGGGGTAATTGTTAATTGATTATTACAAAAATGTTAACTTGATTTGCGATGTAAACTGTGGAAACACATCACGGTCTGTGAAAAGGAGCCACTGTAACATATCTGAGTGAAACGGCTTCTTGAACAAGAAAGAATTTAGGGCAGGGCACAATCACTGTTTATTAAATATAATAAACACTACAATATTCCATAAAAAATAAGATTTGTCAATTTTGATCTTATGGTCACTTTAAGAATAAAACTAGAAATTATTCTAAAATTTCTTACCAGAGATCAACTCCTTCATCATATTTTCGGGCACCGTACAAAAGTTCTGGTGCTCTGTACCATCTGAAACGCAGCACACCAAATATTTTTAGCCATAAGATTTAGGGTTTGGCTTAAAGCTAGAACAAATGTAGATTACTGCTGGCTTGACAGAAGCTTTAAAGGGATAGTTCACCTTAAAATGAAAATTAAGTCGTCATTTACACACCCTGGTGTTGTTTTAATGGACAACAAAAGGAGAGAAAAAAAAAAAAAATGCCCCGTTCGCGCTCATCCATATAATAACAGTGATTAGCGACCAGCATCAAGCTTTTAAAAGATACAGAAGTATCACAGAATGATCCCATGCAACACATGTCATATATTCCAAGTGTTCTGGGGTATACGATAGGGTTTCAACAAAAATCCTGACCTTGGCCGTTGGTCTTCTGTTGTCAGATGACATTCAGAATGACAGGAAACAAATGTGAATGCAATAACTTCTTGTTGGGACAAGCACAATGATATATTCACGCCTGAGAATAAAGTACATAAACTATATTGCCAAAAGTTTTGAAATGTCTGCCTTTACATGCACATGAACTTTAATGACATCCCATTCTTAATCCGTAGGGTTTAATATGGAGTTGGCCCACCCTTTGCTGCTATAACAGCTTCAACTCTTCTGGGAAGGCTTTCCACAAGGTTTAGGAGTGTGTTTATGGGAATGTTTGACCATTCTCTAGAAGCGCATTTGTGAGGTCAGGCACTGATGTTGGACGAGAAGGCCTGGCTCGCAGTCTCCGCTCTAATTCATCCCAAAGGTGTTCTATCGGGTTGAGGTCAGGACTCTGTGCAGGCCAGTCAAGTTCCTCCACACCAAACTCGCTCATCCATGTCTTTATGGACTGACGCTTTGTGCACTGGTGCGCAGTCATGTTGGAACAGGAAGGGGCCATCCCCAAACTGTTCCCACAAAGTTGGAAGCATGAAATTGTCCAAAATGTCTTGGTATGCTGAAGCATTAAGAGTTCCTTTCACTGGAACTAAGGGGACAAGCCAAACCCCTGAAAAACAACCCCAGACCATAATCCCCCCTCCACCAAACTTTACACTTGGCACAATGCAGTCAGGCAAGAACCGTTCTCCTGGCAACCGCCAAACCCAGACTCATCCATCGGATTGCCAGACTTTACGTGATTGGTCACTCCAGAGAACATGTCTCCACTGCTCTAGAGTCCAGTGGCGGCATGCTTTACACCACTGCATCCCACGCTTTGCATTGCACTTGGTGATGTACGTTTGGAGGTACGTAGCTATTGACTCTGCAGAAAGTTGGCAACTTCTGTGCCTCAGCATGCGCTGACCCCAAAATCAACTGCAGGCGGTCGATCCTTTTCCTATTTAGCGCCTAAACTCTGGAACAGTCTTCCTAGCATTGTTCAGGAAGCAGACACACTCTGTCAGTTTAAATCTAGACTAAAAACGCATCTCTTTACTATGGCTTACACATAAAACATTATCAATTTCTATTATTCAAATCAGTAAATGACTGTTAGGCTGCATTAACTAGGTCAGCCGGAACCGGGAACACTTCCCATAACACCTGATGTACTCATTACATCATAAGAAGAATGGCATCTACGCTAATGTGAGTCTCTTTCTTTATCCCGAGGTTTACTGCAGTCAGCCAGATCCAGGCCGTATCCAGATCAGATGGTGGACCAGCGCCTGGACATGACCAACGCATCCCTGAAATGTCTGCAGAGAGCATGTCAAATAAACTCCCCCCCCGTAAATGCCGCATCGACACGGCATCCTCATTAAACCCGTCTCCGGCGTGATGACTCCAATCTTTCAAATAATCTTACGAATATCTATTTACCTAATTTGACTTAAGACCTGAAATGTTGCCAGAATTATAATCATACACTGTTTGTTCGTTGGCCAGAGGAGAACTGGCACCCCGACTGAGCCTGGTTTCTCCCAAGGTTTTTTTCTCCATTCTGGCCCTGAAGGAGTTTTGGTTCCTTGCCACCGTCGCCTCTGGCTTTTGGCTTGCTCAGTTGGGGACCGATCTGCCCGCATTGACACTATATGATACTTGAAATTAGCTGGATAACATCACCGTTTCACCAGAACGGCTGGACAAATGCTGTTGCATTATTTTCCTGTTAACCTGTTTCCTGTTTATGTGAAGCTGCTTTGAAACAATTGGACTTGTTAAACGCGTTATATAAATAGAGGTGACTTGACCCCGCTCTGTGATTTTACGTGGCCTACCATTTCGTGGCTGAGTTTCTGTTGTTCCCAATTTGCGAGACAGAGTGAACTGCGGCTCTAATAAAGTGTCACCATGAATGCGCACCATGCACAGCAGCTAATTAAATTATACATTCGATTTCGGCTTGTTTTTCATTAAACCCTACCGTACACCCCTTGAACACTTGGGATATACGGGATCACGTCACATGGGATCATTCTGTGATACTTTTGTGTCTTTTTTTAAAGCTTAATGCTGGTCACTATTCACTGCCATTAAATGGATGAGCGCGAGCAGGGCATTTTTATTTGTTTGTTTTCTTTTGTCCGAAATGTTAACTTTCATTTTAGTGTGAACTACCACCTGGTGGCCACTTGGTGACTGTACAGACGATCTCCTTCATTGGAAAAGAGCCTCGCCAGACCAAAGTCAGCGATCTTCAGGTGACCCGTTGAGCTGATTAGAAGGTTTGCAGGCTTCAGGTCCTACACACAAAAAACATTTAAAGCACGGATCAAAAATTAAACATGTAAAGCAGAGATTTATATGGGGACAAATCTAATAATATCTGGAACACAGTCTCACCCTGTGCATGATAGAGTTCTCGTGGCAGAAAGCCACTCCTTTCAGCAGCATCATCATGTAACCTTTGACCTGGGATGCGGTGAGAGGACGCTGGGAATTCCGAATGACTTCTGACAGATCAGATAACATGTACTCAAACACCAGGACAAAGCCTGTGCCGTGAGGGAAGACGTCCTTTAGCTTCACCACCTATGGAGATCATCAAAGCAGAAATAAAAGTATGCCTACACCAAATTATAAAAATATAAATAATTATTGTGGATATCCAAATCATCATAGTATAGAAGCCCATTTCCACCACAAATCATGCTTTGGCAAAAAAAAATAAAAGTATTATGACGAAAGTCTGTTTGAGAAGTCACAATTATGACAAATAGACAATTATGACTTTTTGACTTAACGGTTTACTTAATATCATAAATATGACTTTTAAATGTCATAACTTACATTTTAGATTAATTTCATAATTGACTCAGAATTATGAATTTTTATTTAATAATTTTGACTTTCAACTGATAAATATGACTTAGTGTCACAATTATGATTGCTAAAGAATTGGTTAAAAGGAGATTATCTTTACTACACAAGTCTGTGATCAGTATATCTCAGTGTCACGCACATATTGGTTGTCCTCGATCTCTTGCAGGGCTTTGATTTCTCTCAGGGCCTGGTTTGGGATCCCATCTTCAAGTCTTCGCAGAGCTACTTTTTTCAAAGCCACTGTCTCTCCTGTCTGAAAACATCAACAGATGAAGCGGCGCAGAAGCATGCAGACAGCGGCCTGTTGTAAGAAACAGAGTTGTTGTCCTTTTACACAGTTTTACCTCGATGTGTTTGGCTTTGAAAACAATTCCGTGAGCTCCTTCCCCAATCCGACCCAGAATACTGTACTGATCCATTCCACTAACGGACAACTAGCTGGCTAGCAAAGCAGAAACGTACCTTTGTTTTCCATTCACACACTGGCAACGTATTAGCACAAAATACCTGAAGGGAAACTATTGCGAGTGGTAGAATCCGATGACGCTCCGCTGCAGCTGATGGCTGTTGCCATGGAGATCGTTTCTGTACGGCAAGCTAGCGAAGACAAAAATCTTATTAGAACGACCACGTAATGACGTATTATCACGTAAATAAAGGCGGACCAAAAAAACGACTTCCCTACTAAAAACGAGCAAATAATAATTTTCCATACGTTTTAATTGAATGTAAATATTAAAATGTCTAAAAATATAATTATTTAGGTATAAAAGGAGTCTGGTGGCACCTGTTACTTTTCTCAGCGCAACTATCTAGATGGACCAATCAGAATTAATCAGCAAGAATGAATAGACCAATCAGGATAGTTTGCGCTTCCTTAAGCGTATACGTTTGACCAGCTCATTTAAAGCGATTAATTTAGCCGATTTACATTCGTATGTCAGGAGCCAGCATTTAGATATATATCGTACAAATGGCTCCAAAGAAAGAAGTAACATTTAGTAAATATGTATACTGAATTTTGTTCAACCACTCTCTAAATTCATTCTGTACACTCATGAAACAAAGTCTCAAGCAAAATCCTACGTTAATAGACATATTTAAGAGCAAATAAGGTACATTTTCAATAATAGAACAAAACCTTCACTTACTGTACTGAATGAGTAATATTGATGTTAAAATCCCAAAGCCACTTCTCTTATTTTTCCTGATACAAATAATCTTTAATTTCTTGGTGGTCATCTATATTTCTTGTACATAACATTTCTTAAAAGACAAGACACAATCAACACATTAACAAAAACGCTGAGGTAAATTAAAAGCAGGCAAAACAAAACTAATGAACACAGAGACAGAATTCCATTACTTTTATATGTCAAGACACAAAAGCAATCAATAGATGACAACATGTAAAAACATTTTGTTACAGATAATTATATAAAAAGGCAAAGAGATTTTCATTTGACGTCTTGCTACGTGAAAGAACTAATTTACAACGGAGTTCAAACTCTGGCTAAACCAACAATCCATCTTTTTCCAACCTCTAGAAACAGGAACAAACTGTTTCTAACTTTCATTCAAAAAAAAAAAAAAAAAAAAAAAAAAAAACATACTGATCAAACCCTCTCAATTTCCATCCATTTAGCATTTACACAGGCCTGCATCCCTAAACATCATCTCTGAAAGTCCAAACAGTCAGCTTGTGAAGAATCCCAATTCATATCCATCAACTCTCAAAACCAAGCACAGCGAAGAAATGTGAGGTTCAGAAAAGCAAATTTACAGGAAATGTAGACTAGTGACAGGAGGGAATCCTAAAAATGCTGAAGAATAAAATGCTGAGAGGAAAAAGAGTGGAGGAAGCATCAAAGATGTCAAAAGTGGGTCATTGTCCAGAACAAATACATATATTTTACACTACAATTCCCAAAGTAAAGTTCAATCATTCGTGAAAACGCGATGTGAAACACTGCGGCCCCTAGACAAGCCGTCACGTGTCAGATCCATAAGCACGGAGACTGCAGGAACGAGCAGTTAACGTGTTGAGGAGAGGATGTGAGGTTTAAAACTGCGCACAATGAGGGATAACCTTTTGTTTTTTTTAAAAAAAATACAAAAATAAACCACACACAAAGAACTCCTGTATCAATCATTTACTATTTTTTTGGGGATTTTTTTGTCTCTCTTTCTTTATACAAGATCTAGTTGACGCAATGCAAAAGTATTATGCTTTTCATCTACATAGATTGAAGTCCTTTTAGTCTTCAGCGTTGCGGTCCTCAATTGTCCCTCACAGCAAATGTATGAACAACACAGTGATGCAAAACAGGCTACTGAACTTGAAGTGAATGAATAATTACAGATTCTCTGAATGAACTGAGTCTTTTCCCTCACAAGCATCACCAAGTGCTGTTCGTTTTCATTTTATTTTCCCCTGCGCCATTTTGTCATTCCGCACTGCCTCCTCCGTACATCGGTCTCCTTTCAGCACACGTTTGAAATATACAAACTTGCCCAAATAATGAAAACAACAACAAACTGACAAGAGCAAAGTTATTTTTCTGTTTATCTATTGCTTGTATTGAAATAAGCTTAAAAATAAATGAATATCAAGGGAGGAAAACAAAGCTTGAATATCTGATAATACAGTTATAACGAGACTGAACGCTGCCATTGGAATCTCTTTACACAAAATTGTCAGGAAAAGCAAATGTGTGTGCTTTTGAGGAGGAACATTTATGTTTTTTTTAAAAATACAGCTGGAAATAAGGCGTCCATGGCACCAAAATGTCCAGCGATGGGAGCAGACTTCTCAAAAACGGAAACAAATGGTTTTCCTTTTTTTGGCTGCGGTTTCCTTCCGTTTCGTTGCAGAGGATGGAATGGTGTGAGAAGTGGAAGCAGGAAGGTCATTCAGCAGGAAGAGGAGTTCAGTCACGGTTCAGCTCATAAAGAGGGCGGAGTCAGGGGGCACGGTGAGCTCTCACTGGTCAGATCTGGCCTTCTTGGGACCAGTGCCTTTCCTGCAAAGGGCAACGAAACATTGTTATGAAGAAACATTTTCAACACAACAAATGCACCAGGTTTGGTGCATATGACAGACTTTAATTGATCAAGGTTTAATGGCAGCAAACTCACATATCAGGTGACGAGACCGGCCTCTTTGCTGCAGGTTTGGCCGCAGAGCCATCTTTACTGGTTTCTGCAAACAATATTTAAATAAAAATTAAAAAATCCATTCCACAGCTTAAAGATGTGTTTAAGGGCATTTTCACACCTGTAGATCATTTGCTTGGTTCCAAAATGAGGATTAAAATGGTTACAGTGTTGCGATTTCTTCCGAGTTCGGTTTGCTTTCACAAGGCAACATTTCTAAATGGACCAAAATTTGTTATTTCTAGTGCGAGTAAACTCGTCTCATTGGTCAGCGTGCGACTGTTTATGTTCCAGGATTCAACTCGTAGCGGTGGTCAGTCAGGATGGACAGACAACAGCTCCACGGGCTGATTGTGTCTTTCTTTGTAGCTGTCATTATATTAATTTATCATTTTTACCAAGAATCACTGCTTTGTCTGTATTCTTGTGTTGTGGACAGTTGTTCTGAATTATGTTTGTCATTTTACTGTTTGTCTTTGCTCTCCCGAGTCATTAGCAAAACAAACACTGCTGCTTTGTGCAATGTATGTAATAATTTCCCATCATATATTGTGATATAGCCTGGTTTGTTGGTGCATTGGGTCAGATTTCTTTCTATTTGTTTGCAATCGTTCAGGCAATCTTGGACCTATTATTTTGGTGTGGATCTGAGCACGATTACAGTGTTCACATATGCCTAAACAAACCGAACTAAGGGGGAAAACCCACCAGGTTCCGAAACAAAGGTTTTTGGGCGTGGAAGCTTTTGGATGCCCTAATAGACCCGTTATACATTTCCAGGGTTCTCGGAAGTCATTGTCATAGTTGGGTAAACTTCTATAGTGGTGAACTGAAACAACAAATTTGTGTTCACATTTGCAAACAGTTTCTGACTTCCAAAAGAGGAAAATCAAGAGGTCGATTATGTTTGTTAGAAAAGAGAAAAAGATGGCAAATTTGCTGTCACTCCCTCTAGCCATTGTATTAGGAACACTCATGCATTAGCATTATTATAACTTTTTTTTTTACTAGTTTATTAAATGCCAAGGTAAAAGAACAAAGCATAGTGTTATAAATGTGCATTCAATTTTCTAAAATGCTAGATGTTAAAAGGGTCAACAAAACATTTCCTCACCTTGTAGCCACCTGACTTGAGTGGCGGGGCCATAGCCCTTCTCATTGCGGGCAGCGATGCGGAAGATTATGGCAGGTTTGGTGGTGTAATCGATGTGGGCGTTGGAGAGACTAGACGACTGCACTAGGCAGGACGGGTTGGGCCCACAGTACACCCGCATAAAGGCAAGCTGAGCCGGAGTGGATGCTTTCGCCTCGACCGTCTGCGAGCTCTGAATGGCCAGATACACTGAATATTCAATGATCTTCCCTGATGTCACTGATGGAGGCTCCCAGGTCAAGTGGGCACCATCGGGGCTCTGAAAAGAGAAGAAAAGCTATTTCAGCCACCAAGACAAAATATAAATGAAATTCCTTACAAATCCCGTAAGAAAGTACATCGGAATAAATAGAAGAAAATAATCTAGCAAAAATAGATGAATCATGCACACTGCTTTAGCTTACAAATCTTATTTTAATACAATGCTTCAGGCATGAAGCCATCACGAGGCACTGTTTTGGCTATTTTTGACAAACCCACATGTAGATCAAACAAGCCATTTGCAGTGACCAACCTTGCTGATTTTGATGGCGCACGGTGCTCCAGGGAAGCCAGGTAAGCAGGTCTTAAACGCAGAGACCTCAGAGAATGTTCCGCGGCCGCACGCGTTGATACCGGCCACGCGAAACTTGTACGCAGTGCCTGGCGACAAATCAATCTTCTTCATTCGGCTGTAGTCTGGGATTGTGCCAGAATCATCCTGCAACATCAAGTAGATTAGTGGGGGTCTGATATTGATTCTTAAAAGGCCAATGTCGGTATCTTGGTGAGCAAGATGACCGATATACACAATATCACACTATTTCATTTAAAAAAAAAAGTCAATAACACATGCATCAATTTAGCATTTTATATGCGTAAGCTCCAGCATCCCTGCGCCCCTACAGGAGACAAGCAATTTGGAGAATAGATTTTTATATTTACAGGTTTATATAATACTTACAAAATAAGAAATAAACTATTTGAAAATGTATGAATTTGAATTAAAGTTTTACTTGAACGAGAATATGTGGACTTCAAAACATGCAAACTCAAGAGCGAGGATTTAAACTTATTTTAAATTGCAATCGAGGATTTTTTAAAACCACGAGTACTCGAGTTTAAATCAAGGAATTGTGACAGCCCTAGACTTTATATTAATCCATATTTAACTAATTTTGTCGTTATGTGATAGAATTTGTATTTCTATTATTGGACATTCACAGAACTGTTAAACCGAGACCGTAAAAGTCTCAGCACTGTCAAAATAAAGGTCCAGTTTCTGACTCTTGTCGGCTAAACAAAAAAATTTAATGATATATCTGTCAATCAGGCATAGTGGATTTCAACCAAGTAAAGTAGTTTTCAATTTGTGTTAAATGACACTTTTAGATACAACATTATCAGCACCTTGATGATTACTTACTTCAGTAACTGCTGAATCGTCACCTGGCACATAATAGTGAGTGACAACCATGTTTGTGACCTTAACAATTCCAACGTCAAACCACTGATTCTCTTTCTTCACTGGTGGCTTCACGACTGCTGGAGGCGCTTCTTGCTTCTACAATAAAAACAGCTGCTTGAACAATAGTCTGAAATAGATATTGGTGCAGTAATCAAATACCAATGGTGAACTCACCCCAGCTGCTGATTCAATCCCATTGGCCACCTCAGCTAAAGTAGTGGCTGCTTGCATCTTGGCAGGGCTGGCGACCATAACCGGCTGAGATGGTGCAAAAGTACTTGATGGGGCTAGAGCTGTAACAAAAGAGGGACATTTTTTAGCATGCACTAAAAACCATTTGGATCATAAAGCATCTTAAATGCATCTCTCCAAACCAAATTACTAGGAAAACAATAACTTGTTCAAATAAACTTAAATTTTGTGTTTGAGCAATTAAAAACAAATCACTTAAAAAGAAAATCTCTTACTCTCTGCAGAAGCACGTGGAAGGAGACAGGCAACAGCTCTCGTAACAGCGGTTGCCATCTCATGACCGTTGCTCTCAGAAGATGGGTCGTTGAGGCTGTCTGCTGGAGCCAAGCCTTCGGTGGGCAGCGCCGCTGCAGCTGCTACAGCGCTCAACTGCTGGGCTGCGGCTGCCTGCGCCTCCTGGAGCTGCTGCTGTTGCTGAACTAGAGCAGCGAGTTCCTGCTGGGTCAAAACTATAGGGATGGTGGTGGATTGATGCCCATCATGACCTGCGTCTCCCTCACCTGGAACAGAAAAGTCAAGCTGAGAATTCAAAGTCTGTATCCGTCATAACGTTAAGCATATGGCAGTGTGTTGCACACTTACTGAGCACAGCCTGCTGAGCCGCCTGCAGGACAGCCTGGATGGCGAGGGCCTGCGCTTCTTCTGTAGCCGCAGCCTGTGCCGCAGCTTCAGCCGCTGCCGTCACAGCCAGCTCCTCTGGGGTCAGTCCAGTCACCATGAGGGTAGTTTGCTGTCCTTCTGCAGACATTAGCTCCTGGGGCAGAGCAAGTGCTTCTGAGTCTTGAGCAGCTAGACTCATTGCTTCTGCAGCCTCTACACCGGCCTCCATCTGCTGTACGGAGAGAACAGGGAATTGTTTATTATTAGTAAGGTTAGTAAGATTTTATTAAATGAGGACTTATTAAATTGAACAAAAGTGATAGTAAAGACATTTATAATGTCACAAAAGATTTCCATTTCAAATAAATGCTGCATTGATTTTCATTCACCAAACAATCCTTAAAAAAATTATTTCTGAAGGATCATGTGATACTGAAGACTGGAGTAATGATGCTGAATCACAGAAATAACTTGCATTTGAAAAAATATTCAAATAGAAAACATTACTACAATATTTCACAATAGTAGTTTACTGAATTTTTGATCAAATAAATGCAGCCTTGGGGAGCATAAGATACTTCTTTCAGAAACAAAACAAAAAAACTTACCAACTCCAAACAAAAGTAGTGTATATACCAATATATAATGTATATATAGCTATATCATGAAAAAGAAGGCTTTTATATTCAAATAAACAAGGTATAAATAAAGTTTGCAATGCAAAAGCTATTGAAGTCTATTGAAAAAGGTGGGAACTGAATTACACTTGTTTTGGTGAAAGATACAATGATTATCATTGTAAGCGGAGAGGGAAAAGCATAATAAAAGTGTAGACTGAAAGTATCAGTTCGCATCATATGCATTAATCTCTAAACCATATCATTACAAAAGTGTCTTCCTTACCTCAGCCTGATCTCCTTGACCTGGCTGCGCTTCCATGGCAACATGAACCTGTAGCATGGTGCCCTCGTCACCCGCTGCACTTTCATCTATGGCAACGACCCTGATGGCTCCCTCTTCACTCAGCTCTCCCTGACACTCGGTCTGCATGGGCTCTTCTCCCGCTGCTACGGCCTCTGCGCTGGTCTGCTCCATGGCCTCCGCCTCTCCCGGGACCTCAGCCACTACCGCAGATCCGGCCATAGATGAAATCTCCTGCATTGAGTAAGAAAACCATCCGAAAGAGAGAACAATGAGGACATAAATTGCTTTAAGCACATATTTGCATGTATTAGAACGGAATATTTTTTTTAATGTTTTTGTAAACTACTATTTTGTGATATTAATTAGTAAGACTATCATCAAAAATCTGCCCTGTACTGCAGCTTTCCTTGCTGCATATATAAAATGACTAAGCACCTTTTATGCTCTCTTCAATAGTATCTGAGATAACCTTGAGAGCGGAATATAAATGTGCGTCAGGCCCAGGAAATTGCATAAAGCCAGACGATCAGATTAGAGGCGTGTTCATACCGGTACTGATGGTCCTGGGGTGGGCGTGGCCTGTGTTACTGTGGTGATGGCTCTGCTTTGCGTTGTGGGATTGGCTGGTTCTGTAGATGACGTGGGTTCTGAGCTGGTGCCGCTGTCACTCTGTCCATCACCGCCCTGCTGGGCTAAAGGACAAACACAGATGAGCATAATTATTAGGGGTGCACTGAAACTCTGACAATGAAGGACAACAACTAATGCTGATAACTGCTTTATAATATGATGACCAATATTATACATTTTTATAAATCTACTGTACATAAAAATGTTCTGATGCTTATTTTACTTAATATTTGATTGCCGACACAGTGTGAACACTTCTAAAAGAAAACTCTCGTCAGAGTTTTCTTTTAGAAGTGTTCACACTGGGGCGGCAATCAAACATGAGTAAAATAAGCATCAGAACATTTTAAATGTACAGTAGAAAAGATGGATAATCTATTTAGTTTGGGGGAGAAATACCCTGATATTAACTGGTTTAAATGCCTGGCTAAAATTAAAAATGGCCTTTGGTTACATACATTTTGTAGAAGAGAGACTTGTACAGATAAATAAAATAATCCCAGATATTAACAGCTTTTAGGGTCTGAAGCTAGGGAACAAAAACCACACAAAAACACTTAAAATAAAGATACATTTACCTTTAGTTACATTCACACTTTATTTCACTAGTATAGCACATAAAAACACTGAATGAAAAAAAATTAAATCATTGATGCATTCATTCCCTTTTAAAAACTTTAACAACAAAATTAAGTTCATATTTACATTAAATCGATAATCTTTAAGTGTTGTATAGATGAATACCTGTTCCTTCTCCAGTTTCTAAGCTGCTTGTAGAGGTGGTGGCTGTGTTGGTTGTGCCCGTTTCGTGTGTTTCACAGGGTGGATTGGAACATACCATTTGCACGGTGCCACTCTGTCCAGCACCAATAGAAGACGAGGCCTGGGTTGGCGTGTTGGTAGTGCCTGTTTCATGAGTTTCACAGGGAGGATTGGAACACACCCTCTGCACAGCGGCATTCTGTCCTGCACCCATAGTAGATGAGGCCTGGGTCGGCGTGTTGGTTGTGCCCGTTTCGTGTGTTTCACAGGGAGGGTTGGAACACACCGTTTGCACGGTGCCACTCGGTCCTGCACCCATAGTAGATGAGGCCTGGGTCGGCGTGTTGGTTGTGCCCGTTTCGTGTGTTTCACAGGGAGGGTTGGAACACACCGTTTGCACGGTGCCACTCTGTCCTGCACCCGTAGTAGATGAGGCCTGGGTCGGTGTGTTGGTGGTGCCCGTTTCATGTGTTTCACAGGGAGGATTGGAACTCACCGTTTGCACGGTGCCACTCGGTCCTGCACCCATAGTAGATGAGGCCTGGGTCGGTGTGTTGGTTGTGCCCGTTTCGTGTGTTTCACAGGGAGGGTTGGAACACACCGTTTGCACGGTGCCACTCGGTCCTGCACCCATAGTAGATGAGGCCTGGGTCGGCGTGTTGGTTGTGCCCGTTTCATGTGTTTCACAGGGAGGATTGGAACTCACCGTTTGCACGGTGCCACTCTGTCCTGCACCCATAGTAGATGAGGCCTGGGTTGGTGTGTTGGTGGTGCCAGTTTCGTGTGTTTCACAGGGAGGGTTGGAACTCTGTCCTGCACCCGTAGTAGATGAGGCCTGGGTTGGTGTGTTGGTGGTGCCAGTTTCGTGTGTTTCACAGGGTGAATTTGAGCAGACCTGCTGGATGTCACCAGACTCCGCTGAAGAGTTTGTGGTGTCCGTCTCTTGTGTTTCGCTTGGAGGGCTGGAACAAACAGGTATCATAGTAGAGGAGATGGCAGCTTGGCTCTTGTTGGAGCTCTGCACCGTACCTGTCTGGTCAGAGCCCATGTTGGAGCGGGCGGTAGTAGAGGTGTTGGTGGTACCCGTGCGAAGATTCTCTGGTCGCATGGCGCCAGATTCAGCACTGCTCTCTGTGACGGCCGTTGCTGATTCTGAACCAGAAGCTGAGGATGTAGCTGATGAAGAAGCCCCTGTCTTGCTGTTCACAGTGCCCATTTCTTTAGAGCCCATGTTGCAGCTGGCAGTAGTGGCTGTGTTGGTGGTGCCCGTATCATGCGTCTCTGAGGGTGGGTTGGTGCAGACTGGCTGTGCCCTGCCCATGTTCGCAGAGGCGGTGGTTGCCGTGTTGGTGGTGCCTGTTACATGCATCTCACATGGAGGGTTGGAACAAATCTGTCCGGTGCCCATTTTGGCAGAAGCCGTTGTAGCCGTGTTGGTTGTTCCAGTCTCATGGGTCTCACATGGTGGGTTGGAGCAGACCAGTGTCACGGTGGTAGCACCATCGCCAGCGCCGTCACCAGCATCAGCACCAGTGGTGGAGGGCTGCTCTGAGGTGGGAGAGGCCAGGATGGAGACAGGGAGATCCTGTGCAGGCTGGGCTTCAGCTCCACTTGGAGTCGTGATCAGGGTTACTTGAGTAGGCTGGGGTGCTGACTAAGAGGAAAAATAAACATTATTAAAAAAAGGGGAATCCCAGTCCCCATTAATTGGATGAATGAATAAGTAATACAATTATTTTATTATACAATTTTTTATTAATAAATAATAATAAAATGTATATTCAATTATATAAATAAATAAATAAAACTAATTATCGTTCAAAAGTTTGGGGTTGGTAAGATTTATAAAATTTATGCTTATGCTCACCAGGGCTGCATTTATTTGATCATAAATACAGTAAACATTACAATTTAATAAAAGCAGCATCTTAAAAATTTAATTTATTCCTATTACAACAAAACTGAATTTTCACATTTTAAACAATCTGCTTAATATTTTTGTGGAAACCATGATACATTTTTTGTATTAATTGAAAGGTCCATTTTAATAATTATTTTGAAATAGAAATCTTTTGTAAGATTATAAAAGTTACAGTGACTCACTTGTATTGAAGCGGTGGCGTGGCTGGTCTGAGCAGCAGATACAGTGATGGCCGTGGGATTGATTACCTGGCTGGACAATGTGGCGATGGAGGCAAGTGTGGTGACAGGAGTAGCCAGGCTGGCATTAGCGCTTACCACATTGGCCCCTGCCGCACTAGTGGATACAGTACCAGTTACTGTACCCAGAGTTGTGACTCCTAAATTCAAAGAGTTCATTAATGATATGAAGAAGAAGAATTTCTCTGTAATTTGTAAAAAACTACACAGCAGGGAAAGTTTACAGCCTGAATATTCATACCAGTGGTGCCCTTGACGACCAGTGTGGTAACTGTTGGTTTGCCAGCAGACACAGTGCCTGGTGAAACCAGACGTACTCCGCCCATAGGCAAAGTGCGCAGGATAGTGCCGGGCTGTCCTGGCGCCCCCTTCAGGACCACCTGAGAGCAAATCAAGTATTCAATATTATGTCATTAAATTAAATCTATATGAGCTTAAATGTGCATAAAACTATGTATGCACGTTTATGCTTTGACTGTGGTATAAGAGGTCAAATGAGCCCTACCTGTGTGACACCCTGTTGTCCTGCACCTGCTGTTAGCTTAGGCACAGCTGTTATGATTTTCCCCGGAGTACCCGTGCCAGGAGTAACAACCTTGGTAGTGATAATTGTGATGGGAGACTTGATGCCAGTACTGCTAGTCACACCTAGCAACGAGATATCACAACAGGAAATCACGTGAGCTTGCAGCGATGTGTAAAAAACAAATCTGTTAGTTAGATATAAACAACATAAGGTTGTGAGGCTTTACTCAAATGCATAAATAACATCTGAGATTCAATTGACCCAAAATCTCTTCAAATGTACAATTACATATGGGATGACAGTCAGATGTAAAACAGACCTGTTGCTCCTTGTTGTATAGCAGACATAGGAATGGTTTTAATAATGGTGGTGCCTGGTTTGTTGGCGGTAGTAGGAGAGACACTGCTGATGCCCAGGATAGTAGGTTTGGTGCCAGTCCCCCCTGCCTGGGAAGTTGTAATGATTGTGGTGGGCTTGCCATCAGCAGATGTGACCAGTTTCAGGATGGTACCAGCAGGCAGAGGGGTCTTTGTCTAAGAAAAAGTTGGCGTCAAGCATAAACGACATTACTGAAAATTCACAAGACAATTCATTTAAGAACATATAAGATCAGGCAAGAAATGTACGTGCTTCAAATGAGCAGCACTACTGACTTGTATTAGAGTGACAGGACTACTTCCAGCCTGTCCGGTGACCGCAGACGTTTGTACTGGTTTGGTCTGGACAACAGACATCATCTTCCCAAGGCTGGAGATCTGTGAACAGTGAAGGTTTATTACTGGAGTATAACCAAATGAAATGACAGAGTCTGAATTAACAGAGTCAAAACACAAGGGATGCACATTTTCAGAGGAAAATATAAAAATAACAATAATAATAATTATAATGAATTGTGATTCAAATGTGATTTAAAAAAAAAAAAAAAAAAAAAAAAAAAAACAGCTGCACAATTTGGCTAAAACTTTTGTAATTATACATCAATTTGACTGACAAGAAGTATTTTTTGTAATTATAATTATTAAACAAAATAAGAAATATTACTATTGAATTTAATATAATAATAAAATTTAGTGATTATGAAAAATAATTTTATTTTACAGTACAAACTATTACATGAAAACTATATAGCAAAATCTTATTTTATCTTTGTTGGTAAAGAACAAAGACACAAATTACAAATAATAGAACAAATACAATGTTACAAATGAAATAAACAATAGTGCATCGATATTTTCAGCTACAGTAGCATTCAAGAAAGAAGTTGAATAAACAAATTACAACTGACTTCACTGTATGAATTAAATGTACACTGATTTTCACAGCTACTGAGGTTATTGTCAAGAGCATTGAGTGGATTTCCTGTATTTTGATGTTTGATTAACATAGATAGCATTTTGGCTGCATTACATGGTTCAAGTGACCAATTCTGATTTTTTCCTCACACAGATCAGATATGACCCACAAATGTGTAAGCAGGAAAAAGCACATGATTCTGATATTCTCAGATCAGGACTCATTTATGTGTGGAAATAATCTGATATCATATACGTGCATTTCGTCTGCCATATAAGCGGACAGATCGGATATTCCAATCAATGCAAATCATACGTCACTGAAAAAGCAACGAATGTCATCAGCTCAGGTGGACACCAACCACCACTTTTTGAAACATCTCGAGATATATCTAAAACAAATGAAACCTCTCTATTTGACTAGCAGAGTATTAATTTCATTTGTTTGTGTTAAATGAGAGGTGATCTGTTGTTTTTTTAAATCACGCCAAGCGTCGCGGAGATTCTCTATTCATTCCGGAGATCACAAAATAAAACGTCCTTGCAAGTGCCTGCTCTTGATATACAATCGCTGATTAACATCTTTGGTTTTAATGAGAGAGAAAAAAACTATACAAGGGCAGATCAGAACACAGAACCTCTGACATGCTTAAAGGTTCTGCCGCTACACCACAGGACACACAAACATTATTAGTGGATCCATGTACTTAAATCACTGTCGTGAAGAATCTCCGGACTAACAATGTTTTTGCTGCAAGTAGTGCTGTCAAAAGTACCGACGTCGGTACTGAAATTTAAAAAAAATGTGACTTTGAACGCTGTTGACCGGAATCGTAAAAACACTTCTGACTGGCCACTGTGCTCACGCGCTCATCAGATATGTCCGTTATTGGCTACAATGATCAACGCACGGGGGTGTTTGAAAGCACACGGAAGTGTTTTGAATTGCTCACATGTATCTGTGAAAGCGCTCTGTGAAAAGCATGTTTTTGAAGCGCTGATCAGACACATTTGATGAGCATAATGGCCAGTCAGAGGGGTTTACAATTCCGCCCAAAGCTTCACATTTTTAATATTTCAGTACTGACTTGGTACCGAAGTTGGCACTTTTGACAACACTAGCTGCAAGGATGAAACGATCACATTAAAAATAAGTTGCGTGTCGATAAATTAAACTCGTACTATTGAAATAGTTTTTTCGGACATCATAATGTTTTGTTCATAATGCCCAGATGAGTTTGTGTGGAGTAAAATTTCCTGTGAACTAAAACACTGGTTCATGAGCTGCTCGTATGTAAATGAATGAACACAGTTTAAACGCTTCACTCCGAATCATACAGCGCATATATTTTTAAATAAAAATCACAGCCTTTCGTGATTTCAGGTTTTATTTTGATTAATCAAGCAGCCATACCATTTTCTTTATTCAGTACAGCTGGAGAGAGGACAGGAAATGGGAGAGAGGGGGGGAAGCATACTAGCCTCTTGGGCAGTGCTCTGATATGTAGCACAATCGCAACCAACAAGCAGCCCTACTTAAGCACAGAAAATCATATGTTGTTGTTCTTACCAGAGCACCGCTGCTACCCATTGTGATGGGGCTCTTAACAAGGGTTATAGTTTTGGTGACTCCTCCGACCATGGTGGTGACGACCTGGGCCTGCTGGGCTACGGTTACTGTGCCTGATTTGTGCACAGTGATGATTGGCCGAGTCGGGGTGTTTGGAGTAGAGATGGCGGAAGTGCCAACCTGGGCTGCAGCTGTTTTCAGCATTCGGGTTGCAGGATTAGTAACCTGGAATGGAAATAGCAACAAAAGGTACATTACATCACAAACAGCTACAACACAGGAAGAATGATTCATGTCCGGAAGGATGCCAGAAAGGGAAGTTGATTCCATTTATGTTTTATCATGTTAGAACTGTGCACAACGGAAATGTTTTTATCCAAAGTACTTTTTGCAGACCTACAGTACAACATCAGATTGGATATAAACTTAGCAGGACAGTGGGTCTCCAGGGGCAGGGTTGAAGACCTCCTGATTTATACTGTTTGTTCAAAGATCTGTTTACTCGAGATGACACTTACCATTACAGGTGAAGCTACTTTGACAGTAGCTGGCAGAGTTGTGGATCCAGGAGTAACATTGACAGTTTTCATGATGGTGGCTCCGGCTGGAACATTTAGCACAGTGGAAGACGGCGGGATCTTCTGTGTGGCGGCTGCAGCTGCAGCCAAAGCAGCCATGCCACTCATCTGGGGGCTGCTGCCAATTGGCTAGAGACAGAAACAGTATTAAAAATGGTTTAACTGCAAATTTAAACTGCTGGGGGGATAGAATTGTGATTTTTCTGATAAGAAAGTCTTTTTTTATTCTCCAGATTTGCTGTGCTTGTTTACAGGGCCGCACAATTTGGCCAAAATGTTATCCATATGACTATAAATAAAATGTATAATAATAAATCATATTAATAACCATTACTATAATAATTGTTAGTGTTTGTGACAAGCAGGGTGGGCGAGAGCTGTGAGAGAATTGTGCTTCTGATTCTGAGAACGGCGTAAGGCCGGTGGCGTGATTGCAAATGAGCATGACTCCGTCTCTCACGGCGGAGCTCAGGAGCATAAAGGGAGGAGCAATGACAGTGAAGGACGAGAGAAGACCAGGCCTGGACTTCATGTTTTGTTTGGTTTATGTTTTATTATATTAGTCGTCCGTGAGGAGGCTCTTTTGCTGTTTATTTATTTATAAAAGTATTTGAATGTTCGCCGGTTCCCGCCCCCCGCCATAACAACGGATGTCATTATAATGTTAATATAGAAAAATATTAAACAAAACATTTTACAATTAATTTTACAATACAAATCTACACCATTATTAAATTAGCTACAAACAGTGCCTTCGTGATTTGATAATCACAATAAGCCATATTGCGATTTAAGTTTTATTTTGATTAATCGTGCAGCCCTAATTTAAGATTTATATTGATACTGATCATCTACATACCGTCCCCTGGGTGCTCTGTGCGGGGACAACCATGCGAACTCCTGCAGGAAGTGATGTAACCGTGACAGGGGATTTTCCTCCAGGAGTGGCCTGACGCACAGTAACGACTGACGTCCCGGGGGTTGAATGAGGCGCTGCCACTTTAAGAATAGCTGGGAATGAAAAGAATATGTTGGGGTTAATATTTTACAGAAAGTAGCACAGCAATCTGCAAATTGCAAAAAGATATTCATTAAGTAACTTCTACCTGGTCCACGAGATGAGGCTGCAAGCGGGCTGGTTGGCATAGTGGTGGTGGGGGAAGGGATTTGTGGCACCAGTGTGACCCCAGAGAGAGGCATGCTCTGAGCTGCAGGAGCGGCAGTGGCGGGCACCGGACTCTTAGGCGAGTTGACAGGTAAAGATGGGATGGGGTTGACCGTTGGCGATGTGGCAGCTGTTGCAGCAGGGATGTCATATTTCTGCAGCTGCAGCAGGTAAGTGTCGGCGGTAGGCACTGCCCCCCAGCTCACCTCCAGAGAGTTAGTGTTGGCACGGACCAGCTGCACACGTGATGGGGGCTGAGGACGATCTGATAGTGAAATACAAGATTATGAATTTTAAATGTTGTCTTTAGGCAACTCACAATCTGATTCCATTTCTGGAACGATTCTAAAACAAATACTCTTAGAAGGCGTCAATGTTTTTTTTTTTTATGCATTTAAAGCATCACAAAAGCTTTGGGAGATGCAACTGCATTTAACCGCTTACACAGAATCATGCTCATTCAGGACAAACACACTTAGTGCATGTGAGCTTTAGAAAGCAGACATCTATCAGCAAGTGAGTTGTGTATCAAATTTATACTGCATTCCAAATAGCATAAATGATGCCTTCGTTTTTGACGAGGTATTTCTGTGTTTTCCCTTCCAAATACTCGAAGCTTAAAAACTGATTCTCAAGTTTTCCGAATCATCTTCAACACTCACCTGTCTCCAAATACCACAGATCTTTGCAGCAAACTTGGTTGTTCCAGGCTTTGCGGTAGCCGTCCCTTCCACTCCAGACATACAGCCTATTGTTAATAGCCACAGAGCAGTGTCCAGCTCTGGCCCTTGGGATGTTATCCTCGAGAGTGTCCATCAAGATTGTTTCCCAAGACATTGAGTCTGAAGGAAATAAAAGGTCAAGATCAGCAGTGGTAAAACATAAGCTGTGAACTAGGAGCAGAGGCAGCATTAAGGAATCAGAAACCGTTCCCAGTTCAATAAAACCCACTGTATCATATTTGATACAGAAATTGCTCAGGCCTCTAAATGATGACCAACATGACCAAAGCTTTGCTGAAAAACCTGTTGTACACAGTCAACTACATGCCTTCTGTCATCTAATTAATAGGGTTGGCAAAATGACTAAAGAACTTTTTTTTTTTTTACTTAAATATTACTAATATTTCAATTTTAAAAAAAGCATAATTTCAGTTAAGGTAAAAAAAGCTTTTGGCACAAATGAGCATAATATTAACGCACCGCATCAAATTGTTTATTCAACGCAATGATATAACACAACTATGTAAAAAAAAAAGTGCATAAAGTTTATAAAGAAATTTTAATGTTGTAAATTGCATAAGCAATTATGAACAAAACAGCATCATGTATTTATGCATAGTTTAATACAAAGAGCCAAAGCGGCGATCCCACAGTACTTTTTGCGTTTAAAAACATGGTATGCAGTGGAATGGAAAAACTCAATATTTTTTAAAAGTTTTAACCTTTAACTTTTCATGGCTTTCTAAACATGTGGCTCTCTTGTGAGAGACACAAGTGCAACAATCAAAGATGTTCATCTAGTACGTTTATATTGAAAACAATGGAAAATGAAACAGAAAACGCGTTCTGTGTGAACAGCTT
Organism: Paracanthobrama guichenoti; assembly: GCA_018749465.1. NCBI lineage: Eukaryota > Metazoa > Chordata > Actinopteri > Cypriniformes > Gobionidae > Paracanthobrama > Paracanthobrama guichenoti. Next base: position 3,475,626 of record CM031950.1, on the reverse strand, counting down.
GGTTGCGACTATGACATAACCAAGATCTTCTTCGCATTGAGCTTCTCTATTTCTGTAAGGTTCTGAAACACAGTAGCTCCGCATCTAGTGGGTTCGACTGGATAGGCCAACAAAAACATTCAAACGCAACAATACTGCTATACTGTTATAAACATCTCATTGATTTACATTACTTTTTGGCCATATGAACATCAGAAACTGCACCAAATTATTATATTTTGCTCAGTTTGGGCCTTTCAATAAAAATAGAGATGTTTATTTAAAAGGTGCAGTAAGCGTTAACACCAAAACAAAACAAAATTGTAAATATTTGCTAGGTGTGTTGTGTGTGTGTGTGTGCTGAAAAGAAAAAAAAGTGTTTGTATATAGTCCTGGCTGTGTAAATAGGAGGGGAAAAAATTAAGTGCAATAGGGGGCCGTATCTGCTCATGATGGGGGAGGAAAGAGTGAGATTTGAAGAAAGACTGCAGAAAGTGAAAGTGACTGAGATGGCTGAGATATTTCCAAAGAGGAAAAGGACAGAGGAAATTGGAATAAGGGTTACGATCAGGCAAGAGCTAGGATCCGCAGTAATATTGTAAAAGGTTTCCAGTGCTAGACAAATGTTAGAAAGGGGGAATATTAAAGAGATAGTTCACCCAAAAATGAAAATTCTGTCATCATTTACTCGCAGTTGGTCCAAACCTGTATGAATTTCTTTGTTCTGCTGAACACTATGGTAGTCAATGGCTTCTGAGATCAGCTTGGTTACAAACATTCTTCCAAATATCTTCCTTTGTGTTCAGCAGAACAAAGAAATGTATACAGGTTTGGAACAACTTGAGGGTGAGTAAATGATGACAATTTTATTTTGGGTGAACTATCCCTTTAAAGTCCCGGTGAACCGGAAGTAGCAAGTGTGTTTTCTTCAGTGCTGTGACGTATTTCCAAGTGAAAGGGAATATTGAACAGAGGGCAGGGTTTTACTTCAGCGCTCCTCCTCTCCATCCCTCGCTCACAGCAGACTAACGGTGGGAGGGGAGTGGTTAAGGATACTCAAACCTAAGCCGTCAAACTGACATCATCTGAGAAAGAACGTCATTTCCAGACCGGAAGTACTTTTCAGATTTTGATTAAAGATTATTGCGACGAACAATTTTTTTCTGTGTATTAACTTGCACGGATTAATTGCCCACCTTAAGACCTGTAATGTCTGCTAACAAAGTAAATAGGGTCAATTTCGATTTCATGAGGACTTTAAGGCCTGAAAACAGATGCTGAGGTTGCTTTATTTCTGCCCAATACACGAGTAACATTGGTTTTTGCTATGTTTCACAGAAACAAAACCAAGATATGCTGTTGTTGTAGCATCACAGCTGATTCATCCATACTGGCGTGAGCTGTCTGATGCACCAGCTGGTACACCTGGTTTATACTCGACGAGTCCATGTGCTCGTGGTGTGGGTGGCCTTGGCAACACCCGATTTCACGTGGTGATATGCACTGCAGTTTTTTTTCTTTTAAAGGTGTCATGAATTGAGAAATCAACTTTTCCTTAAGCTTTTGATATATAAAAGGTCATGGTAATATAATAATATGCTGTAAGTTTCAGAGCTGAAAACGTCCTTGTTAGTCAAAGAAAAGCTTTCATTGACACCAGGCCAAGCAAACGAGAGATCTCAGAATATGCCACACCTTGAAGTCATTGTGTGGTGAAACACCGCCTCAACAGAAGAACAACGCCTGATTCTGTAGCCCAGCCCACCGACTTGTGCCTGACATGATAAATAACAGGCCTATATAGAGCTAAACCGGATCGAACTTCCAAGAAATAAACATACCGCAAAAGCTTCATTCAGATTCCAATATTATGAATGCATGGATGAACTTTATTTTTAATGAATATCCAGCTCACGTGGGGAAGACATTGCGCGTTTGTTCCTTCATTTCATCACGGATTCGTTTGTAAACAAGAGACTGGATTTGCAGACAGGATAAGATTACATAAAATGAATGAACACACTAATGCGAGTAAAAAAATTTTTTTTTTTTCTTTTTTTCTTTATATATGTGATGGTATTGCATTGTTACAGATCATTTGATATCTATTGTGTGTAGGCCTACGTGTCTAACTGAACATACCGTAGCACGCTGTCGAAAGCCGAAGAATCCTTTATTTGTGGTGTTGTTGGTTCATTGCGATTCGGGATCAGACTCGGACATGTATGGGCCAGGGCTCGCAAAGCCCAACGTCCCGGGGCTATGCGTTTTCCATACGGGCTACCAAAACGTAAGCCCGGCATGCTGACGTTGTATCTTAAATAGTGAAATAACATTCCTTTCTTGATGTGCGTTGTTCACTCTCGACTTGATATTTGAAGGAAAAATACAATCGCGGAAGTTTTGATCATGCTGTCTGCAAAGTACTTGGCGGGTGTGATGCACGGTTCGTGCTTAGATCCACCGATCGGGCGAAAAAAAAAAAACATTCCAATCAATCACGGGTGGATGAGAGAGAAATCATTGCGTTTGTTTGATAAAGACGTTCATTCAGATAAAAGTGATTTATTGCGGTTGCTGTTTTCCCACACGCTTTCAAAACAATTCCCACGTGTACTGACAGGGGAGCTGGAGCTCATTAAATATTCAAATCTTATCCAATCCTAGCCGTGGGCGTTTACTTCCAAGTCTTCAGTGCGGCACGCCGGCCATAAAAACGTGCAGGAGAGAGCATCAATATTATGGTAGAAAATAGCCTATTACTTATGATGTTTTTGAATGTAAAAACCACACAAACGTCATAAGTTGACCTCAGACAACAGTAAAAAAAGCCAGTTCATGACACCTTTAACGCCGCTTCTGAAGATGCACGACTTCGATTCTGGCATCTTACCGGCAGCCAGTTTGTGCATGTGTAAATTAAATGCTTACATTTACAAAACGAGCCTAAAATAGCAGAAATAAGCCTTTTCAATTAAATTAAAGGTCCATGTTTATTAAAAATGTTAATTTAAATTAAATGAAAATGTTTACTGAAATCGTTGTTTAATTTAGTTTTATACATGTCCTCACATCCATATATTTTGTTCTAATGTCACAAGAAATAATCTCAAGGTTTACTAGGTTTTAGACGATTCTATTGTTCTTTTGTAGTGTGGGTTTGGTGAAGTGTAATAAAAATAAACATCGTCACGTCTCCGGCTGTTGTTTCAAAGAATATTACAACAACGAGCATGTCATGTTTTAAGGTCTCATCCGTCTGGTGTGGAGCATGTGCAGTTAGCGGAGGCTCGGAGCCAGGTGAAAGTATAAACGGATTTAGTGTTTGCCTGTGTTGCATAGCGTGTGTTTTTATTTTGGGGTGGAGCAATGAAGGGAGAGGTGTGTTTGTTTGTTTGTCAATTTCAAATATCAACAGTGTTTTTCAGAAACCGCTTACTGCACCTTAAACATACCTAGATTTAAGCAGGCCAACGTGTTAGTGCACTTCCATTCCTTCTCGTGTGTGGCTACTTTGACATCATCCATAACCAGAGGGACCCATCCACCAAACACAAACATCCTACAAACACATGAGACCACAAGTTAATGAAGTCCACACCGACTGGTCCACTATTGAAGTCAACATGGAAAGGCATTCACAACACATTTTACTTCTGTGATGTAAAACAAAATGTGGGGAGGTATTTAATTTCATTCACTTCCAAAAAGGAAATTTGCTTCAGAGATAAGCAAGTTTTTACATTTAAATGCAAGAGAAGACAAAATATTTGTTTTAGTGGTCAACCAATATTAGTTTTTTAATGGTCATTGCAGATGCTGATATCCAATATAAAGCTGATCATTTGTGAGGTTCATGAAATAAACTTGTTTAAATTACTTAAAACGCATATTTACTGAATGCCAAAACTATACGAGCGCTGTGTAGCACTTGCCTTTTCTATTATGAATTATAAATTAGGGGTTGCACAGACTAGTCGACTTTAAAGCCCTGCCTTGACGCTTTAAGCTTGATGTCGACTAGTCGCTGATCATGGCCTATAGAGGGCGCAACAGGATAAGAAATCTTTAAAGTCCACTTTTACGCTCCGTTTTCAAACAGTTTAAATGACAAATAAATGCATAATCCGAGAGTGTATTGCTCAATATTGTTCGGGTGAATGCATGTTTTAAACATCTTATTGTAAGTTGATCGCTGTTCTAAACTAATGCGCTGCTGCACTGTAACGCACACACATAGAGACAGTGCAGATTGTGCGCACAGAAACATTCAGTAGCACAGAAATGTATTGTCAATCATTATCAATAAAATAGCTTAGAGGCTGAAAAGTTCTAGCACATATTTCTTAGTAACTAAGACCCACAGCTTCACTATGAGTGGAGAGATGCTGCCAGGTAGAATTCAATCACACATGCAATCACTCTCTCAATAATGCATTCATATAAATGTAATATTTACTGTGCTACTTTCTGTTTCTGATTTAGAACGAGCAGAAATCTGTGAAAAAACTAACGATCCAAAACCAAAAGAACTGATAAAAAGAAGCTGCTATGTAGGAGCATTAGCCTTGCGTGCAGCGCCGTGTCATTTGCCATAGGTGAGCACAAGGCAACCAGCGTTCGAGTCTCAGCTCGAGGTTCATGCTTATTTGTTCATTAATGACATCATCAGCAACTAGTCGACTTTCAATCACATAAATGTTGACTTAAAAATATCTGAAGTCATTCAACCCCTATTACAAACGCAGTTTTACGGTTTACTTTAAGCCAGTAAACGGGGAAGCCACTATCATAATTGGCAGACATCAGGGAGTCGCTATCAATATGCGGGGTATTGAAATGACTTTTGAATGTGCTCTCGCTTTTTACTTCCGAATTCGCAGTCACGCATACTCTGTGAATAGGGAGCGGCGGTACTGACCCCACATTTTACAAGATAAGATATTTGTCAATGACGATCAGGATCTGTAGCGCACCAAATCCTCCACCATCATCTTGTCATCGACTCTGCAGCTCGTGCTGTATGGAGCAGAGCAGACGCTTTCAGTTTATAAGTGTAGCATCCATCGTCCAACTGAACTAAATGTTTTTTAATTCTATTAAAAAAAAAAAAAAGTTAAACGACAGTGGGGGCGGTGCCGTGGTGGGCAGATAATGTAATCGGTGTGCGGCCGAACACAGTGTAACACAAGACTACCGCAGCAAGCCTACTCTGAAAGTAATTTATGATTCGATGTCAACTTTAATTCTGCACCCAAAATGCAGTACTGGTTTCTCAATCCTTTCCAATCTTGAAGACAGTCAATGTTTAAATAAACACTACATGTTTAGACAAGCTTGAGAAAGTTATAACTTACTTGTTGGTTATAGTGGTGGCAGAGTGGAGACTGCGGGGCAAAGGTGCCGCACCACTTATGGCAGGTTTGTTCCAGGTTAAAGTATCTGAAAAACAGAGTGAGTGCATTGTACACAGTTCACATGTTACTTAATGCTATAGCATGGGCTTTTCTTCACTTGATCTCACACCTGTATTAGAACACTCACCGCGAGTAGATGAACCCAGAACCCAGTTAAGTGGTTTTCCATAGAAAACATTTATGCATTTCCATCAAGCATGTTACGTTCATATTCTGGGGTCATCTGCTCGCCTGTATATAGTATGCATGATCAATAAGGTGTATACTTAATTTGATATTTTATCAGTGTTTTAGTACATTAAGGCACTTTAAGTTCTGTTTTTAGTGATTGAAATACTGCAGCAGGTGCTGTATATGGATCACATGTGCTCAAAAATTGCACTTTGTGCAGCTAGTTTAGTTTTTCTTTTGAGAGGTGATCTAAATGTTTGTTGATGGAAAATTGACAGGCCAGTGTAGCAGTCCTGTGGATTTTGCCTTCCAGGCCTCCTTTTCAGTCACATGACTGAAAACTATTGCCCCGTCCAAATACCCACACTTGCGGTCTGCCAAGGTGCAGTGCCTTTAATGCACACTAAACCCATGCTCCGGTATTCAAGACTAAGCGTATCCCATCAAGCATTATGTTCGTATTGTATTTTATTTCGTATTGTACACTTGGGCTAAATGCAAAGCCCGCAAGTTAGGGATGGGCAATATTGAATTAATATAATATAAATATATATCAATATTTTTTGGTATTTACTGCAATATCGATATTAATGACAATATAAATTTAGTACCATTCCCCATGTTTTTGGCTACAAGTAAGAGCTGCATGCATTCTTGAGAGCCTCAGAAACACAAACAATGATCTAAAAAAAGTACCCATCATCAAATAGGCTTCTATAAATTTTTTTAAAAAAGGTAAAAAAAATAAAAATAAAAATTACATAAAAGAATTTAAAAAAATAAATTAAAAAATTAAAAAAAAAAACAGTAAAAATCCAAACACCAGCCTTTTCAGAAATGGAAAAGTTGCAGATACACTTTTCTTCTGTAAAAGTGCAGGTAATCTTTAAATAGTGCAACTGTACTGAAAAACGTCACACAATACAAACAATAATAATTCAAATCAATGACAAGTTTGAAATGTAAACAGATTCGGTGCATTTAACCATATTCTCATGGTGCAAACAGCTAGACTGAGTAAACCCAGCCTGATCTAAAACAACGTGTATTCATTTGAGCTCTTTGTGAACCTATAATCATTAGGCACATTTCTTTGATTCACATCATGCATTGATATAGTCAGATATTCTTCCAGCTGCCTTCTCAAACTTTCGCTGCAGCAGAAGTGTTTACTCCTGCGTTGTAAGCGCATTTAATTTCATGATCATTTTCAGAACGATCTCTCAATCTTCAGAAGAGAAGTGAATTGCGCCGTCTCTCTTGCCAGAAGTGAATCAAAAAACAGCTGTGATTGGCTGTTTGTCGCATGTGTCTCACTTTCAGGTGCACACTCTTTAGATTTGATCACAAACTCTGGATTAAACCTGAGTTGACAGAACGTTAATACCAAGCTTTGAGAGACCGTTGAACTTGATCTAAACCAGGCTGGATTTATCTGGATTTGTTAACTCTAAACCTACTCTGAAACTCAAGAGTTTGTTCAGCTAGCTTCATGCAACAGGCCTCTGGCGCCCCATTGGCGGGTTTAACACGATGACGGATAGAGAAGTGATGGGTCATTCCCCATTGATCACGCCTCTTTGTGGTCTGATTGGTTGAAGAACTATCCAATTGCGTACAGAGTCATTTGAATTATGCTCGTTGATCACGCCTCTTGTGGTCTGATTGGTTGAAGGACTATCCAATTGCGTACAGAGTCATTTGAATTATGCTCGTTGATCACGCCTCTTGTGGTCTGATTGGTTGAAGGACTATCCAACTGCCTACAGAGTCATTTGAATTATGCTCGTTGATCACGCCTCTTTGTGGTCTGATTGGTTGAAGGACTATCCAATTGCCTACAGAGTCATTTGAATTATGCCTATTTATCACACCTCTTGTGCAGTAGAAAATACAGAGCAGACTCCCCAGACCAATGTTCAATCTTAAAACAGTGGAAAAAATAGGGCAAGCAGCAAAAGTAATAACCCCAGCCATGTCTTGAGATTAAAAAAAAAAAATGCAAATAATGATTTAATAACAGACCTTAAGTAATTTGAATTAAAACTTGGTAATCATGTACGAATGAAAATGTATATTTTTCATTTTAACCGAATTTAGGGCTGGTAGTGGTGCTTAAGACATTGTTGGTCATTCAGCATTTCTGTATATACAGTAATAGGTGAGCACCAGCCAATGAGATTGCCGTTTGCGCAGTAGTTTCTTCTTGTTCATAAAGGCTGAACAATTCCAAATGAGCCCCGTTATTTTACAGGGAATACAACAGAGAAAATTGCTTACATGTAACACATCAATTCTGTGTGGTATGTAAGCTTTCCTGTAGCTCAAACAATAAGAGCGTGGCGCTAGCAACGCCAAGGTCATGGGTTCGATTACTAACAAAGCAAGAACTGACAAAATATTTTAAAAAATGTGTACCTTGAATGCAATGTAAGTCGCTTTGGATAAAAGCGTCTGCCAAATGCATAAATGTAAAATGTAAATGTAAGACTCTCACAAAGTCTTCTCTTGTGAGAAACAAGGAACGCTCACATTAGTCTTTACTGTGCGTCAAATACACTGTGCATTCATTGAGATTAACTGAAATACCAATTGCTTAAAAAGAGCAAATCTCTCAAGTGCTCATCGAGTGAAAATACATCCGTGTACAGGTTCCAGATTGTAGAGGTACCTCCTCGTTTAGTGCTAAACTCCTCCGCGGCTTCCGCTATAGATGTTTTCGCTCTGCACGTGAGCTGCGAATAGGTCACGTCATCAACTAGGCTTTATCGTTATCATCGTGGGAAGACTAATTCTTATCACGGGGAGAATTTTTACTGGTATAAATCGCAAACGATAAGATATCGCCCATCCCTACAGCAAGTGTGGGTATTTGGACAGGGCATTTGAACACTTTCTCTCACCTATGTCTAAAGTCCAGAGGTCTCCAAGACGGCAACCACTCATGCCACCGTAGATGATGAGACGAGACTTTTTGGATGTTTTCTCTGTGTAGACAACAGCAGTGTGGCTCTCGCGAGGAGGGGGAAGCACACCGTACGTAATAGGGATGTCCCAGCCTGCTACGTTTGACCCCGGGCGTAGCTCAAGTGTGTAGAGATCATTCAGGTATCTGGTGTAAAAATGGAGAAACAATTAAATTGTGAATCTGCTGCTCAAACATTCATGAATTAGTTTGGCTCCGTCTTTTACCTGGGAATATTGTTTTTGGGATCTTCGCTGTCATTTGCCAGTCCACCAAACAAGTAGCATTTGTTTCCAACTAGAGAAAAGCTGTGGCCCAAGCGAGGACATGGTGGTGGGCCATTTTTGGGGGCTTTGGGTTTCAAACGTTTCCACTCCCATCTACTGGCCTGTTTGAAGTATTTGACAGAAATGAATGAATTATTAGATTAGATTATAGAAAGAGGTAATAAAGCAACAGCCTCCACTTTTAAGATCAACCTTTGAGATGTAAAGATAGGCTTACCTGTAGTTCATAAAGGTCGTTGCTGTATTTTCCATACTCAACCATGCCGCCGAACACAAGAAGTCTGGTGCCGTCACACACAAATCCATACGCAGCGCAGCCGGGAGGAATGTCACCCCGGACAGCAGGAATAAACCACTGGTTGGTGGCTGTTGAGAAACACATAGTTTCGTCATTGTGGTTTAGATGAATAAAGTTCTTTCAGTGGCGTGTTGCAATGCATCACATTCTTTCATTCTGTTCAGCAAATGGCAATGATAGTTAACTAAAACATTTGTTACTTGGGAAAAAAAAGAAAAAAAAGAAAACACTGAACTGAAGAAATGAAAATATAAAAATTTCAGCTCAACATTTCTCGTGATGTAAAAGACTTAATAAAAATGACAAAAAAAAACGCAACTGTGAATATTAAATCTGTAACAGCATCTGGTACTATAACAGTATATAACAGTATCTCACTATAACAGTATCTCAATAATGGTAATGGTTCGGCATAATTATAAACAGCTTCCAAAAAGAAAAAAAGGAAATACACAAGCAACATGGAAATATGTAGGAAATCTTTACATCACAATCTTAATAATCATCTCATGGCAACATCTAACACAGTATATATATATTTCCAAATGTAAAAGTATGATTTTTTTTTTTTTTTTGGAGTGCATCTACTTCTTACAGTATACTATCCACGTCAGAAATTCTGTGAATAAACTCCTCCATTCATCCTAGAAGTATTTACATGGAAATGCGGGAAATACAGTGGGCGGGGCATGTGTGTTGTGATGACGTCGACGGCGTTCTTTTAACCCGCCATTTCTCTTTGCATTTTTTCTTGGCGTGCCAGTTCCAGTGCTTGGCTAGTGCTGTAGCGTTAGCTGGCTAGCTGATACACTTAAACGCATAAACATCTTAACACAACACAGATCAACGCTACAGTGCACATTAATGCAATATCATATTGTGCAGATAATGCACTCACATTAAGTGCGCTAATGTTAGTGCAAACACTAGATGGTGTGAGCTTTGAATTGCACAAGCAAGTGTAATATAGTTTTGTGCACATTCTTTATGGCTAGTTAGCTTAGGTAGCTGATCACTTATGCAGATTTGGTCTAGCCGCTAACTGCGCTAATGCACCTGTAACGTATATGTAAACAATTAAGTTATCCAGAATTATTGCTAATCAAAATAAAAGGAGCTGTGTAAACCTGCACAACTGCACCATTGTTGTAGCTGTCAAACAGCGTTTGTAATAACCAAAACAACACATCTGCCCACCAAGGCATAGCAGAACGGACAGAATTTGGCTAATAACATAGTGAGCTAAATGCTACTGAAGTAAAACGTAAGTACGTGTAAAAAATAACTGCGTTATTACAAAATAACAACATCCTCACCTGTATTATAGACGTGCAGCTCATCCACAATGCCTTCATTCCCTCCGCCGAACACCACCATCAGCTCTTTAATGGCCACAGCTCGGTGTCCGTGTCTCGGGCGAGGAACCGGGCCAGACCAGCCCAAAACCCTCTTCCAGCGCGGCTGCAGAACCGAGGTGCCCGAAGAAGCCATGTCCACTTCTCTAGCGAAACACAAATCCCACGCACAGCGCTGATTTTAGTTTGGATTTCAACAGCATTCGTGTGTCAAAATCTCTGTGCTAACTGGATTAGCCCGCTAATACAAGGTAGCCTCGCGCGAGCTAACTAGGTCATCAAACTGTGTTCGACTTCCACAAGGTTTTTTTTTTTTAGGCCAAATGTAGCACACAATGTACTAAAGAATCCCGTTATAACAAATATTAGTGTTTGTGCGCTTAGGAAACCAAAAGTATAGCGTGTGGAGAATGTTGGCCGGTTAGCATGTTAGCCGCTCAAATCTGCGCGAACCGCCATTTTAGCGGCAAGAGACGCTTTTCATCACGAGAAGAAAATAAATAGACAGACGCCGGCGGCTGAAGAAACGCGAATTCCCGGAGAAATTAAGGGACGTAACTAGAAATACACAACTTCAGATGCAGGTGGGCTCCTGTGCATTTTTTCCTTAAATCTCCGCGTAGTAAACGAAAAAGCATGTTTAGGTTAAACGTCTTTAAGTGAAAAAGAAAAGCGCGATGAGGATGTGTATGCCGCCATCTTGCAGAGGCTAGCTAACCGCTACCAACACGAGCGCCTAGTTAGCTGCTAAGCGGCTAAGCTAACACGTACAAGCTAGTGAACAAAAATGGGCGGCGAGAAAATCTATCGCATACAACCTAGTGAACAGAAATGGGCGGTGGAAAAAAATAAAATAAATAAATAGTAAAAAAAAAAAAAAAAAAAAAAGTGACGGTAAAAAATAAATCTAACACAAGAAATGGGCGATGGAAATCAATACAACTAAATAAATAGGTGGCGAATTTAAAATAAAAAATATGAATTACAAGATAGGGAATAGAAATGGAGTGGTAAATAATTATTAATAATAACTTGTATAAATGGGCGGCGATCGAAAAAACTAAATATCAAAACATTTAAGTTAACATTACGGAAATCATATTTTAACACGACCGTCAATTAATCAGCGCGGGTAAAATTTAAATTGGTTAAAGGTCCAAATAATGACGCATTTAAAGTGCGCGTTAAAATAAATGCTGATAGAGGTTACTAGCGTAGGATTACGTGATATGTGGATTTTTCATGCCTCTCTTGTCTGGGTGCCGCCATCTTGATAAACAAACCAAACAATCCACCCCTTTGTAATAAAGCTAAGTGCTTTTGATTGATCCAAATGCATATGTATGTTTATAAATAAATACACCATAATATCTTCAAAACATACATGTTCTTGCTACAAAACAGCGCTGATAAGACTAAAAAGAAGAACGTACATCGGCTGCTGCTAGCTATTAGCCGCATTAGCACTATCTGAAATGTTCAATGAGACCCATTGGGCAGCCAGTTAGCTTCAATGCTAAATAGCTTATAACAACATTGCAAAGTCTACATACTCATTTGGCACAACAGAGAAAATGTTACACGTTTCATGTTTATTTACTGTTAGAATTGCAAATGCAATTTTATTCGAGATGCACAGTTCAGTAACTTCAGTTATTGTTTCGTCTCTGGCTAGTCGCTTAGCTTCCCTCAAGAAAAATGGCGGATGTACCGTTAGCCGTCACAGAAAGCTGCAAAATACTCGGATTCTGTCATTGCCTGGCACAAAATACTTACTCGTTCCGATTCGTTAACTTAATTTAAAAATCACGAGAGAGGATTCAGAGAACGAATTCAACCCTGGGTGCGCCTTTCACTGTAGATATTGCTAACTCTACATGTTTTCATGCCGCCCAGGAAGCCGCCATCTTCTTGACAAGCGCTCAATAATTCAGCAGCCGAGCGGCTCAGCCTGTAGAGCGCGCACATCCCTACTGTATGCACTCAGATATTTTATTTTGGGAAGATATGACTTGCACTCTTAAAAATAAATGTTCCAAGGGTGGGGGGGGGTTTCGCTGCGATGCATTAAAGCACCAATTTAACCTCCCCTTCCACTATAAAGAATTGTGGAATGGAAAGATTCCATGGATGATAAAGCTTCATAATAGAATAAATGAAAGTGTATGAGGAGAGAACTACATTTCCCTGTATTTAAACGTGATCATCTTTGTAACAATTTCCTATCATATATGAGGAGTAAACAGGCCTGCAAAATTGCTGGGATGACAAGAGACTCATTTGGAAGATGAATGAAAAGATCCCTTTGTTTATTTGTACAATCCATTGTTTTCCCCATTTTTATTGGTGTGTCTTGTTTATTAATATGCACTATGAATGCCATTATGAATATATATTTCGTAGTGTTTGTGTTTACATAAAATATATATATATATATATATATATATATATATATATATATATATATATATATATATATATATATATATATATATATATATATATATATATATATATATATATATATATATATATATATATATGTATATGTGTATATGTATATATGTATATGTATGTGTATGTATATGTGTATATGTGTGTAATGCTGTGTATAATATGTATACATAAATGCACACACATGTATATATTTAAGAAAAATATTTTATATTTATATATAATATATATATATATATGATAAATTACATATACAGTATATACATGCAAATATTTCTTAAATACATACATGTACTTATATATACATAATAATTATACACAGCACACACACATATATTATGTAAACACAAACTTTTATTTTGGATGCGATTAATCACGATTAATTTTTTCCCAGCACTAATATTGTGTTTGATATAAAAAAACAACAACAAAAAAACCATCACATTCCATTCACTCATCAATGCTCTGCAATCTGGAAGATATTACTAGTTTACACCCAAATCCCATACATTTTATACTTTATTGTAAAAATGAATTTACCATGTATAGGTTTTTTTCACAGCTATGCCATTGTATTTTTGCACAATTTATGTGTGCAATAAAAATATTCTGCTCACAGGTGATATTTACCTTGAACTGTCCATTTTCTTCGCACATCGACTATTTATTGTATTGATCAAAGTAGATAAAGTGCAAAGCGTTATTAGAATGTAGAATATGAATGAATTCTACATATGAAGAATAAACAATAGGCATTCACAACACACACACACACACACATATCTATATTTAATTTTCTTTAAAAATATATAAATACAAACCCGATTCCAAAAAAGTTGGGACACTGTACAAATTGTGAATAAAAAAGGAATGCAATAATTTACAAATCTCATAAACTTATATTTTATTCACAATAGAATATAGATAACATATCAAATGTTGAAAGTGAGACATTTTGAAATGTCATGCCAAATATTGGCTCATTTTGGATTTCATGAGAGCTACACATTCCAAAAAAGTTGGGACAGGGAGCAATAAGAGGCCGGAAAAGTTCAATGTACATATAAGGAACAGCTGGAGGACCAATCTGCAACTTATTAGGTCAATTGGCAACATGATTGGGTATAAAAAGAGCCTCTCAGAGTGGCAGTGTCTCTCAGAAGTCAAGATGGCCAGAGGATCACCAATTCCCCCAATGCTGTGGCCAAAAATACTGGAGCAATATCAGAAAGGAGTTTCTCAGAGAAAAACTGCAAAGAGTTTGAAGTTCTCATCATCTACAGTGCATAATATCATCCAAAGATTCAGAGAATCTGGAACAATCTCTGTGCGTAAGAGTCAAGGCCGGAAAACCATACTGGATGCCCGTGACCTTCGGGCCCTTAGACGGCACTGCATCACATACAGGAATGCTACTGTAATGGAAATCACAGCATGGGCTCAGGAATACTTCCAGAAAACATTGTCGTGAACACAATCCAACCGTGCCATTCGCCGTTGCCGCTAAAACTCTATAGGTCAAAAAGAAGCCATATCTAAACATGATCCAGAAGCGCAGCGCGTTTCTCTGGGCCAAGGCTCATTTAAAATGGACTGTGGCAAAGTGGAAAACTGTTCTGTGGTCAGACCAATCAAAATTTGAAGTTCTTTTTGGAAAACTGGGACGCCATGTCATCCGGACTAAAGAGGACAAGGACAACCCAAGTTGTTGTCAGCGCTCAGTTCAGAAGCCTGCATCTCTGATGGGATGGGGTTCATGAGTGCGTGTGGCATGGGCAGCTTACACATCTGGAAAGGCACCATCAATGCTGAAAGGTATATCCAAGCTCTAGAACAACATATGCTCCCATCCAGACGTCGTCTCTTTCAGGGAAGACCTTGCATTTTCCAACATGACAATGCCAGACCACATACTGCATCAATTACAACATCATGGCTGCGTAGAAGAAGGATCCGGGTACTGAAATGACCAGCCTGCAGTCCAGATCTTTCACCCATAGAAAACATTTGGCGCATCATAAAGAGGAAGATGCCACAAAGAAGACCTAAGACAGTTGAGCAACTAGAAGCCTGTATTAGACAAGAATGGGACAACATTCCTATTCCTAAACTTGAGCAACTTGTCTCCTCAGTCCCCAGACGTTTGCAGACTGTTAGAAAAAGAAGAGGGGATGCCACACAGTGGGAAACATGGCCTTGTCCCAACTTTTTTGAGATGTGTTGATGCCATGAAATTTCAAATCAACTTATTTTTCCCTTAAAATTATACATTTTCTCAGTTGAAACATTTGATATGTCACCTATGTTGTATTCTGAATAAAATATTGAAATTTGAAACTTCCACATCATTGCATTCTGTTTTTATTCACAATTTGTACAGTGTCCCACTTTTTTGGAATCGGGTTTGTAATTTTCACCTAAATATTGAAATGGTTTAGATTGTCGTTGTTTTAAATATGTAATTTATATGTTGGATTTTCAGATTAAGGTTTGGGAAAAGGAACAAATAAATTAGGAAAAAGTTAGCAAGATTTATGATCTTTATACAATAAAAATATAAAGGTGGTTATTTGTTAGTTTGAATAATTTAAAAAAGACAACCACTGGGATATAGAAACGCCCATTACAGAATAAATACACACAGAAATAAGGTAAAATATATATTTTATTATGTAACAAACTACGGCAAACACTGTAATTTGATTTCTCTAATATGCATGATCTCTGCATGAAGAACATGATATGATACTAACATAATTCATGTAAATAGTATATGCTTATAAAGCATTTTTACCAACACAGATAAAGAGCTGTATTCCATTCTCAAAATCTGTTTTGACAATTTACCGTAACTTTTTCTTTCAAAAGAACAGATTAAATAGATGCATCTACAATAAACCATAAAATGTAAGCAAAATCAAGAATTCAGTTTAGATTCTGCCAAAATGAAATCACAAAATTAAGAGTGTGAAACAAAAGCAGCGTTTTGGCACAGTTTTAAAAAAAGGGAGAGACGTGGATCTTTAAAAAGCAATGGGCCAAATGCAGAAATGTTTCAAATGGCTGTTGTATGGTGGAAACATAAACGTGTTTCAAATAAAGCCCTTTGGTACTGCTGTAGTTTTGCTGATAATTAAAAAATAAAATGGGCATAATGAAAACTGCACAGGCTAAATGTTTAATTCAATTTATATAACAATCACCAGTTAGAAACCACAGAAATAGATTAATCATTAATGTTAAATAGTACTCATACATGTGGGTGTTTTGGCCATAATCCATAAACTTGACTTTTTGCTAAAAAAAGCAATTTGCTTCTGAGAAGGCCAAAAACAACAAACAGACATTAGATCGCCAAAATAACAGGCGTATAACAATAAATGCACTTTTATATCTTGGCCTTTAACTTGTCAGTCAAGTTTCACAGGTTCACAAATTCAGAGCATTCATTATCCGTACCACTTTTCACTCGCTACTACCATAAAAAAATAAAAGCTTTGGCCGAGGTATTTATGGAGGTATTTTCTCTAGCGTAACCGTAAAAAATATTGAATATTTGAATAAATGTTGTGTGCCGTGTTGTGTTAAACTGCATCGGGTGACTGCATGTTGATTCCAGATGTCTCGCTTGCAAACTCATCACTCTCTTCTGGCTCCCTTGTTTGAGCATTCATCCCTCGGTCTACAAAATAATGAAAATACATAAATATATTGTTTCATTTCAATTAACAGACAACTTCTAAAAGCACAGAAATTGTGTCAGGGCATTTTGGAAACATCCTCTTCCATCTTTTTAACTCAATATAAAGTAAAATTGGATTCGTTTTGTAGATTAAATCATCATGTCACAACAATTACACACACACACAGGTTTGTTTTTGTGAATTGTGGGGACATTTCATAGGCGTAATGGTTTTTATACCGTACAAACCATATTTTCTATCCCCCCACACTACCCCTACCCATCACAGGAAACTGCACATTTTTACTTTCTCCCAAAAAAACCTCATTCTGTATGATTTATAAGCCTTTTGAAAAATGGGGACATGGGTAATGTCCTCATAAGTCACCCTCTCCTTGTAACACCCATGTCATTATACACATTTGTGTCCTGATATGTCACAAAGTATTGTTAAAATACCGTAAATTATTTATTCTGAATTATTCCGATTTTTACAATACATTTGAAAACTACTTTTCCATCAACCGGATAAAAAGTACAATACTGCTACCATGCAGCATCATAGAGGCACGTGCACTCTGAGTGAACGAGACACGCTGAATGAAAATGCACTTTCACTCTCTGAATAGAGTCTCCTCCTCCTCCTCCTCCTCCTCCTCCTCCTCCTCCTCCTCCTCCTCCTCCTCCTCCTCCTCCTCCTCCTCCTCCTCCTCCTCCTCCTCCTCCTCCTCCTCCTCCTCCTCCTCCTCCTCCTCCTCCTCCTCCTCCTCCTCCTCCTCCTCCTCCTCCTCCTCCTCCTCCTCCTCCTCCTCCTCCTCCCTCCTCCCTCCTCCTCCTCCTCCTCCTCCTCCTCCTCCAAACAGTGCATGTGCAAGTGACTGGAGCACATGAAAACAAAGTCCACTAGATACTGTGCACACGCTGAATGAGTCGTTTCCACACAAGGCTCAAGGGGTTTACTTTAAAATGCTTTTGCCTTTCATGCTTGAACAAGTATGAAAAACATTGTTTAAACCGTTTAAATTTATTTGGATTTTTACTAAATTTGACTTAAAATACAGTATCCTGAAAAAGGGACGTTTACTTTTTGCTGCGATAACTGAATGTGTTGGACATATATCAGGTTGTTGAAAACATACAAAATGTGTCTTTATTGCTTACTGGGCTTGGTTACATAATTGGGGTCTTGTATTCGGCCTCATATTTGTCACTACAGTAGCACTTTAACAGTTATAACTGGCAATTTGTGACCTTTGCGATGCATTCAAAGTACATCTTCAGCAGATCCTAGTTGAACAGATGCAATCATGACACCAGCATCCATGACTATACTACATGGGTCATTATCAGAACAGCTGGAATGAAATTCTGTCTTAAAACAGCTTCTTGTGTTGCCTGAAGAACCCAGAACAGTCCCCAGTTCTGGAATCAATTTACAATTGATTTGGACACTTACATAATGAGTCGGCTGATGATAGCAATTCAGAAGTTAAGATCCTCCCCTCTTCATAAAGCTCCATTTTCTGGACCAGTCGCTGCCTCACAGGGTTGATAAACATTCTCTGGTCAGATAAATCTGTCAAGATTCAGACAGAGAATGAAACCGGGACAAGAAAAATATAACACCACACATTCAGAAAAATGCTTATTGAAATATTTATGACGTTCCTAATCTATTCGTTTTAATAACAAATATTACCTTCATTCAGACTGGACTGTGATGGGTTTTCCTCTAAAGAACTGCTTATTTTAGTGCTCTGAGCGCCACAGGCCCCGCATGACGTCGACTGAGGTCCGCTACAGTGATTTGTCAAGTACTGAGAAAAGCCTTGACTCTCATCTGATTCACATGGCATGCCGGAGGACTGTGAAGCCCATGATTCAGCATTCAACTCTGACCCTGAACAGCTAGACTGAGTTATTACAGAGGCCAAGGTGGGAAAGATAGGCTTGTGAAGGCAGGGGTACGTGTCCTCTTGAGGGTGGAGTTTGGAGAACTGATGGGCGAGAGAGTCCAGGGAGCTGTTGTCGGAGCACAGAGGCTCAGGGGTGGATAGATGAGATGATACAGGAGATATTCTGACCATGGTCGATCGGCCAGAGGTCTTCAACCCTGAATGCACATCTTGAAGTGCTTTGAACATCTATAAAAACACCAACAGAGCCAGAATAAGCCTGATGATTATAACTAAAACATCATGTTTCTGAAGTCGTCTCTTATGCTCACAAAGCCTGTATTTAGTTTAAATTAACTGTTATTACAAACAAATAGCATTTTAATAGATTCTCATACTTCCGTCATGCGAGGTCTCTTCTTCCTCCGTCGTTCTAAACATTGACATGCCATTTGAGAAATTTCCATTGATCCATGAGGGGTAGGGGTGTCTTTAGTCATCAATCGAGGATCCAGATGTTTCCTGCAGATGTTCTCCACTGCGTTAGCATAGGACAGCTCACGCGAGTGCTTCCCTTTGCTGAAGCTTCTCTTGTCATCTTCCTCCTCTTTAACTAGATCTTTCTGTGAGAAATGACAGGTTCTTAACCACCAGCCATTAACACAGACTCTACACTAACACATTTTACTATAATATGACTTTAGCTTTTCTCACCAAGTAAACAGTTTTGGACTGGCCATCGACCTCAAGAGCCTGCCGTCCAGTAAGTACCTCTAGCATGACCTGCGG
Organism: Paracanthobrama guichenoti; assembly: GCA_018749465.1. Taxonomy (NCBI): domain Eukaryota; kingdom Metazoa; phylum Chordata; class Actinopteri; order Cypriniformes; family Gobionidae; genus Paracanthobrama; species Paracanthobrama guichenoti. The sequence goes on along the minus strand of CM031950.1, from coordinate 3,456,334 downwards.
TACGAGAGAAACTGGAGTGTTACTTTATCAATGATGGAAAGCCTAAAGACGTTTGCAGCAACTGTTCAATTACATGAACCATAAAAGAGTTAAATCAAAAATATGGAAGTGAAAAAAATTAATTAAAGGGAGGGTCCTCCTTTAAAACCAAGTAGTTTTTACATTGGCCTGTAAAGTGAGCTGAAACCTCATTAGGTGTGATGGATCTCAATTCACAAATGGGGTTTGTTTGTGGATCCCAGCCCACTTGAATGTTATTGTAATAAAGTATTGTTGATGAGTGGTGATGGCAAACATTTTAGTTATAATATAAGTTATAATAACTGCTATTGAAGAGATAATTCACCCAAAAATTCTGTCATCAGTCACCCTTCATGTCATTCCACATCTGTAAGACTTTCGTTCATCTTCAAACACAAATGAAGATATTTTTAATGAAACCTGAGAGATTTCATTCCCCCCCATTGACACAACTACCACGTCGACGCTTAAAAAAAAAAAAAAAAAAAACAAACCTAATCCATATGATTAGAGATGTTTAGTCCAAATTTTCTGAAGAGACACAATCATTTTATATGATGAACAGATTTAATTGAGGCTTTTAGTCACATAAAACATGCATCAATGCATACATCGGATATGGTAAACAGAAACCCAATCATACTTTCTTGACATGCGAGTACCAATGAGGTTTGTTCACAAGCAAGAACGATTGAGCTTCCGTTTGTTCGCTGATCAATGTTTATGTGAATAAAAGCCTAAATTCAATCTGTTCATCATATAAAGCACTCGCGTCTCTTCAGAAATCAGTTCATATGTATTAGTTTTACGATCTCTATGAACTTTTTGAAGAGTTAAAGTGGTAGTTGTGTAGCTGTCAACGGAGGGACAGAAATCTCTCAGATTTCATTAAAAAGATCTTCATTTGTGTTCTGAAGATGAACAACAGTCTTATGAGTTTTTAATGACATGAGGGTGAGGCAATAATGACAGAATGGTTATTTTTGGGTGAACTCTCCCTTTAATGAGATGTTTTACAACGCAAGTCTTAAAAAGTTGCATCTCACCACTCCAAAGCTGTAGACGTCAATCTCCACTCCTAGCTGTCCATCCTTCAGGTATTCTTCTGGGAGGTATGCAAGAGTTCCCCGTACCGTTGCAGTGTGGGCCACAGTGGACGTTTTGCCTGGGGTTTTGCTGGGGTTCCGACATAAACGCGCCAATCCAAAGTCCCCCAGCTTGGGCTCCAGGTGATCCCCTAAAAGGATGTTAGAGCTGAGGAAAGATGACTGGTTTGTGAAAGCAGCATGGTGCAACCCTCAACATTAAATGGCATTTGCAACATATTTTATTAATTTGACTCATGTGAACAATATATTGAACAAAAAAGAAAAATGGGGCTGCAGTCGATTTGATCTTTCACACTATTTCTGGTGCTGGTGTTTTAATAACACCAGTAGCTAACAAGTGAATTGACCCAAAAGTTTGATATTTTTTTCATGGACTTAAACCCATCCCAATCTAAAAGGCACTTTGCGTCCATTACATTTGTCAAACTTGATGAAGTCACTGCAAAAGGCTGCACACACACTGAAAACTAATCTGAAGACCTGAGTTGCATGGTCACCCAGGTCAATATGAGTCCTACATTTTATGTAACAACAGTGTGATTCTCAGAAGCTCAAGCAAGGATTGATGTTTGGCCTTTTAGAGAGAAAGCAAGGTGTAATGTGATTTCAAAGACTTGCCATTGATTGGAAGTGATTTGCCATTGTATAAAAGCAAAATTAAATTAGATAAAACCCTAACTATTTTCATGAACAATCATTGCTGTCACTTCCAAGCACTCATGATAATCCCCATCAAAACTGCGGATTCAAAAAGTATAAAGATCTTAACTTCAAAAGAACCGAATCATACGCTGTAATTTTTGGGCCAGATTTACTAACAGCTTGCGCCAGTGCAAACCCTCTTTTGGCGTTAAAAAATGTATTATATTAATGTATTGCAAATAATTTTTGTGACTGACCTTATTATTGCATATGCATTTGTAGGAGTTTCTCTTTAAGATGCAAAAATTATGGGAGGAGAGTATTTAAATCAATCATGCAAGGTGATTTGCGCTAGCCAATTTACTAGTGTTTGCGCCATTACCGCACAAAAAAAAGCACTCCTTAAACCAGACACTAACTGGTCAATTTTGTGTTGGTCATTATGGAAATGATCCAGCTGCGTCTGTGTTCTTTAATTTGCGTATCGTCAGTAGATCACGTGCTGAACTTTCCACTCCCATCTGCGCTTTTTTTTTTAATTGCGCTCTCTAATTTGCCCTGTTTAGTAAATCTGGCCCCTAGTTTTGTATGAGAACCATAGTCTCTTATTTGATCAAAAATATAGTAAAAACAGTCATTTTTGTTTATTGATGCTCAATAAACATTTCTTATTATTAATGTTAAAAACAGTTGTGATGCTTAATATTTGTAGAAACCATGATACGTTTGTTTTTCAAAGTTCAAAAGAACATATTTTTTTACTGAAATTCTTTGTAACATTATAAATGTCTTTATGGTCCTTTTTGATCAATTTAATGCATCCTTGCTGAATAAATTTCTTTCAGAACAAAAACATACTGACCACAAACTTGAATGGTAATGTTCAAGTGGCTTACATGTTCTTGCACTCACCTTTTGATATCTCCATGAATAAGTGCAGGTGCGCAGGAATGCAGGTACTGAATAGCTTTCGCAGTGCCCAGTAACACATTTACACGCTGTGACCAAGAGAGGGCATTGCTGTCCTGAAAGAAACAAGCATTGTGTATAACAGACCCATGCCTTGAAAGGGTTAGATCACATAAAATGAAACTTCTGTCATTATTTACTTACCTTTATGTTCTTTCAAACCCAAATGACTGTTCTGAGAGCTTATTTACATACAATTAAAGTGCATGAGGACAAGATACAGAAATATCCACAAAAAAAACCCCCCAAAAAACACCACAGTTGTCCCTAACTTGACTAGTAAGAATTAGGCTGTTAACATTGCGAGTCTTAGTGCTCAATTCAGATTTCACCTGGTTTACATGTTTTAAATGTGGCCAATATCAGATTCCATTGTGACTAGATCATGATCCTAAACTGACCCACGTGCAAATAAAGGACCACGTTGTCATACAAAAGAAAACACAGAGAACATTAAAGTAATCAATTACGTGCAGAAGCCAGCGAATTTATGCACAGACAATATAAAAAAAAAAATTAAAAAAAGAGACGAGGATGCGAAAAAAGACTTTTTAAACATTTATGATGCAAGCCCTCATGTTTTGCTTGTATATAGGAGGTGACATCACTGTCCTTCACCGACTACCTCTCATCTTGATAACTGCGGGTATGTAAAATCTTTGAAGTGATTACAACGAGCGCAGAATTGTGACAAACTCACAATTGAAAAGATCAGATTCCATGCGGTTTGTGCTGTTCACACGGTCATCACAAAAACAGAACTGAGTCACATAAGGGCCACATTTACCTACAGTCTGAACGCAGCCTTAGTGACACCTTGTTATGCCCCTTTTAACAAGATGTAAAATAAGTCTCTGATGTCCCCAGAGTGTGTATGTGAAGTTTTAGCTCAAAATACCCCACAGATAATTTTTTATAGCATGTTAAAATTGTCACTTTTTGGGAGAGAGTGAAAATGTACAATTTTTGTGTGCGTCCCTTTAAATGCAAATGAGCTGATGTTCCCAGACCCTTTTCAAGAAGAGGGTGGAGCTTCAGGAGCTCATGCTCCAGTGTCAGGACAAACACACACTTTTTTTCTCCCTTGCAGTATCATCAACATACACAGCGAATTACAGCGAATATTCTGTTTTGTTGCACGTTCCCGGGGGCAGGATTTATGTAAATGTTAGGGTTTGTGATGTCACCAACCCGGGAAGAAGGTCATTGTAGTTTTTTTTTTTTTTTGTCCCTTTGCATTGAACTTTGAGCGTCGTAACTCTGCAGATGTTGTTTATGCTCAAACAGCAACATTATACACTAACTAAAGTTAAAAAAAGTGAAATCATAAGCCATGACCCCTTTAAATGTCATTCTATCGCATGACTTCAGAACACTTAACATATTAAAGTCATTCAAACTGCTTTTAGTGGTGTTATTTTGTAATTTCTTGTGGTCGACAGCCTTGTCCCCATTCACTTTCACTGTATGTCATACAGGCTTGGAATGATATGAAGGTTAGTAAAAGATGACATTTTCATTTTGAGTCAACTACACCTTTAAGTGACATACTAAATCATGAAGCAGAGCCAACATTGTCTAGCAAAAGTGGTAACTCACCTCACAGCGTAGTCGGTCCTCTAAAGAGCCATTTGGCATATAAACATATATGAGACAGTAAGTTTGTCCTTCTATACTGTAACCAACAAAGTCCATTATGTTGGGATGCCTATATCTGCAGAATAAGAAAGAGCCTAATAAAAAAACGTGTTGCTTTAGATTGTATTACATAACATTTTATGAAAGCATTACAGTAGCTGAAGGATGCAAGGCTTGAAAGTGTTGGCTGAAAAATGTGTCAAAAAAAAAAAAATGACCTAATTAAGAGACAACAGCATGACAACTAACCACAAAAAAGATTTGGAGGGTAGGCTGGAGACTTTCATTTTTGGCTCATGAAGAGGTGTTGTGCATAAAGAGCAATCAAATTTCAAGCGGTTAAGTCCCATTCAGCACTTCTGTTGAACAGACATAAATGAATCACACCCAGACTGAAAAAGCTGGTTAAAGGCTGGCCCACATTAAAAGATTTTTAATATCTTATCAGATTTTCAAAGAGAAACCACAAACATGACAATAAAAGAAAAATCATAGATTTAACAGCTTCACAAACAACCAGAGTCAAACGTGACTTTAGAGTAAACAAACATGGTGGATGATGGGCAAGAAGAAATGGTGATAATAGTGTTTGGACTGCATTTTACAGGAAATTTGCAGGGGGAAAAAAAGATTTAGATGAAGT